>PVIH01007676.1:29620-98497 GCA_004025045.1 Sigmodon hispidus | reverse complement strand
TCTGTAGACATGTGTGGACACAGGGGCAGACTGTCTGTAGACATGTGTGGACACAGAGGCAGACTGCCTGTAGACATGTGTGGACACAGAGGCAGACTGTAGACATGTGTGGACACAGAGGCAGACTGTCTGTAGACATGTGTGGACACAGAGGCAGACTGTCTGTAGACATGTGTGGACACACAGAGGCAGACTGCCTGTAGACAAGTGTGGACACACAGAGGCAGGCTGCCTGTAGACATGTGTGGACACAGAGGCAGACTGTCTGTAGACATGTGTGGACACAGAGGCAGACTGCCTGTAGACATGTGTGGACACAGAGGCAGACTGTAGACATGTGTGGACACAGGGGAAGACTGCCTGCTGTAGGCATGTGTGGACACACAGAGGCAGGCTGTCTGTAGACATGTGTGGACACAGGGGCAGGCTGCCTGTAGGCATGTGTGGACACAGAGGCAGACTGTCTGTAGACATATGTGGACACAGGGGCAGACTGCCTGTAGACATGTGTGGACACACAGAGGCAGGCTGCCTGCTGTAGGCATGTGTGGACACAGAGGCAGACTGTCTGTAGACATGTGTGGACACAGGGGCAGGCTGCCTGTAGGCATGTGTGGACACACAGAGGCAGACTGTCTGTAGACATGTGTGGACACAGGGGCAGGCTGCCTGTAGGCATGTGTGGACACACAGAGGCAGACTGTCTGTAGACATGTGTGGACACAGGGGCAGGCTGCCTGTAGGCATGTGTGGACACACAGAGGTACACATAAGAAACAGGAGGAAGGCTCCATTTAGCTTGGAAGCTTCCTGAGTCCCTCAGGAATGTAGTGGTGGAAGAACAGTAGAAAGATTTCTGTGAAGGCTAGAATCCCAGCACCTACTTCAGAAAATGTGCCAACGGGGAGAGTGTTAGGAGGGTGGGGGAGGGGGGATATGAACAAAACTGCATACACAAATAAAAAAATCTGTCCATGACATGTTAGAAAGCAAGTCATACTTTTTTTTTTTTTTTTTTTTAATTACAGAGTCACTTCACGTGCAGCTGAGCTGATTTTCCCAGCTGGCCTTGCGAGGGCCCAGAAAGACAGGGCTGCATGGCAGCCAGGAGTCAGTGTTCGCCTCCACCCTCCCCGCCCAGCCACCTCACCAGCACCACAGCCAGCTCCAGCTGAAGCCCAGATGGCAGCACGCCATCAACTGGGGACAAAGAGTAAGTGCAGCCATGCTAGCAGTGCTGAGGGAGGGCTGAGCTCACCACAGCTAACCCACAGTCCTGCCAGCTAAGGGCCTGATGCACACACGGCTTCATGTGCTGGGTGTCAACTGCACTGTATGTCTCCAAAGTGCAGGGATATGAAAATGAAGGTCTCTGATGAGAGCATGCTTTCCATGGCACCTGACACCTCACGTACACAGGGGCTGCCCTGGCTTATTGCTGCCTTAATGCACCTGCCCTGTCTCGTCAGTCCCCAGACAAGTCACTGCCCTCGCTGTTGGCAAGGCCACACAGGAACTCAGCTGGGAACCCCACTGCCTTATTCCATCTGGATCCACCCTGCTTGAGCTCTGAAAACAATGTGCACCCTGGACCCTTCCTCTCGCAGCACCTGGGGACATACACAGAAAAGAGACACCCTCACTGGTTAGAAAACAGACAAAATAGTATCAATGCCCTCTGCACGTTGAAGATCTGGATTTTTTTTTTTTAAATAAAAAAAGATAGAATGATTAGTTATTGGGCATATTTCCACCTTAGTATTGGGCCATTGTCTCTGAGGTTTTAAAACATGGCTCATCTCCAGAAGGAAAAATTCAACTAGGTTGGTTTTGTGGGCTAGCTGTTCACTGTTATAAATGGTAGGAAGCCAGTCAGCACTTATAACAATGTTTAGGAATCAGGTGAAGTGACTGAGACCAGTCATCTCTGAACAAGGGAACCTGAAACAGGATTACTGTGAGCTCAAGGCCAACAGGGACCACACAGTGAGTTTCAGCACAACCTGGCTAAAGAGTTATGGACCATCTCTCTCTCTATAGATAGATAGATAGATAGATAGATAGATAGATAGATAGATAGATAGATAGACAGATAAAGATAAGTGACAGATTGGTAGATAGGAAAATAAGATGACTGACAGGCAAGCAAGCATAGTAATAAACAAAGTTTCAAAATAAACTTTTAGAAAATAACCTTCCTAAATTTCAAGTGCACCTCCACCCAGTGGCCACAGCATCAGACACACAGCAAGGCCAGGCAGTAGCCCCCTAAGCACAGACATTAAACTGCTCCATCACACCTTCAGCACAGAAGTCATTCACAGTGGGAGAGAGACTCAAGAAAGGCAAGAGTGACTCCAGATGGAAGCCATTCCCTGGGAGGGACGGCCTGCATGCAAAGCCTTCACTTCTTATGTGTAAGCACTTCCCAAGACAGAGGGGATTCCAAAGGCAGTGACCCAAGTAGTCAAACAGCACTAAGGAATCAAGGCTCCCAGCAAACGCACAGTAAGTTCATTTCCGGGCACAAAGAGGTGAGGACTGGAGAGACATAACCAGGCTCAGTCTCTACAGTCCTGGTCCTCTCTGCACTGTCTCTGTGTCCTTAGTCCTCTCTACAGAAGGAGGGAGACAGCTGGGTGAATTCGGTTCCTCTATGGTCAGAAATGGCAAAATCCCACTTGTGGTGCAAGTAACTTTTTGAAAGAGGCTAACAAATCTTTATTAAAATATTGAATTAGGATAATTTTCAATTATCAGTATCTAATTGCAAAGGGTTCAAAACTTTCTCTTCTCTTCAGTTATTCACTGCAGAATAAAGTGAGTTGTTCACAGATAGGTAACTGCATCAGTCACGGAAGCTTCTGCTGTGGTGGGGACAGGCCTAGACATCCAGAGTACCTACTCCTGGCAATGTCATCAAAGCAATTGCAGTGTAAACTGAAGAGTCCAGCTCCTATCCACCAGGACACATCAGCTTAACAGGCAGTTCAACTAACACTGAGTTCTAACACTGGCCTTCTAAAGAGGGAGTGCTATCTACAATAAAAGCCATTAGTGGTTACCACAGAGTTTTAAAGGCCAGCACCCAAGAGCATTCAAGCATTCCCAAGCCATTCTCCATTCACAGACATCCAAAACATTTCACTGTACCTGTGAATGAAGCTTTCTGTGCAGCTCTGAAAACAATGCAGCATCTGCTTCTCTCCTTTGTCGAATAACTGAAAATTTAGAAAAGGAATTGAGCCTTAGTTGCACACACCAAGATTCAATGCTGGAAATCACTTCATCTGTGCTAACAGACTTGGAGTGCTGTAAAGAATCCTGAACCTAAGAATCCACAGAACAGGAGAGTTAGCAATGTCAATTTGGTCAGCTCATCTAGCTCTGTGCATGTAAGACATGAAGACGGTCAGGCTGGGTAAAGAGAGGTCTATCTACAAATACTAATCCACAGCAAAGCAACGTATCATTAACTTTACTAATTAATAACAGCTACCAGGAGGGAGGGAGGGAGGGAGGAGGGAGGAGTTATCTAAGAAATTATGAATTCACAGGATCACCATACATGACAGTTCATCTGACTTTAAAAGCCGCATTTTAGCCATGTGTGGTGGTGCATGTCTTTAATCCTAGCACTCAGAAGGCAGGGACAGGCAGATTTTTGTAAGTTCAAGACCAGCCTCACAGACCAACCAAGGCTACATAGGGAAAAGATCTTGTCTCAAAAAAAAAAAAAATCACATTCTAACAACTTTGCTAAGAAGTGCATCAGTATTCCATCTTGCTTCAGTATAAAAATAATCATTTACCGTTTAAAATTTAATATTAATTATTATTTTATTGTCACTGATTATTTTGCTACTAATTAATTTATCATTAATTTCCATTCTACCAATAAATGTCTAAATATTCCAGTTCTGCTCACAAATCACATAACCACAGGTAGTCAATGGCAAGTTCATGCTAAGTTCTGTTCCACGATGAGGCAGAAGATGCAGACCAGACATGGGTCCTTTGAGGAACACACCGCACATAGAGGCCTCTAAACTCGGCCTAGTAGAAATGTATCACAGTTACAGTCAACTGGGAATGCTGAGCACATAGTCCTATACTCGGAACACTGAAGCAGAGAGATGGAGTCTGAAGTCAGCCTAAGCTGTAGTGACCTCCAGCCACCAGATCCCACACCGGCACTGAGCAGTGAACTGCATGGCAGACAGGATGGAGCTGCTCCTGGGTTCTGCACTATGCCATCAACTAAACAAGAACTCTTTTTTTTTTTTTTTTCACATTTGATTTGAGAGAGACTCACTAGGTAGCTCTGGCTAGCCTGGAGCTCACTTTGTAGATCAGGCTGGCCTTGAACTCAGAGAGAGCCATTTGTCTATACCTTCCAAAGTGGTGGAATTAAAGGCCTGCACCACCATGACTGACAAACTACATATAGAGAAGGAATGGTTCTAACCCTGGTACCCTGCATTAACCCTATTAACCACATATAGACTGGGATGGATCTGACCTGGTACCCTGCATTAACCCTATTAACCACATATAGACTGGGATGGATCTGACCTGGTACCCTGCATTAACCCTATTAACCACATATAGACTGGGATGGATCTGACTTGGTACCCTGCATTAACCCTATTAACCACATGTAGATGGGGATGGATCTGACCCTGGCACACAGAAACAGTGTAATCCCAGCAATAGCTGTTGTTCAGCTTTCTAGAGGACACAGTTACCATGGAAAGAGAACATAAAGCCAACAAAACTAATCCTTGGCAAAATGTAACACAGTCACTACCTTTAAAACAACAGAAATGGCTGGGGGGAGTGGTTTACACCTTTAATCCCAGCACTCGGGAGGCAGAGGCAGGTGGATCTCTGTGAGTTCGAGGCCAGCCTGCTCTACAGAGTGAGTTCCAGACAGCCAGAGCTACACAGAGAAACCCTGTCTGGAAAAACAAACACACAAACAAAAACCAACAGAAATAGATTCCAAAGAAATACAGTCATGACATTAAGCAACTGATGCTCTTTGTGACAATGAAAACTGTTACGGTACAGTCATACAGTCAGCAACTGAGTATTTACAAGTGAACGGTTTTCCTTCTAACTGCTGAGCAAAGGTGGAATCCTGAGTCACAGTGCACTCCACTTTATGAGAGTCAAGGGGACTAACTGAACCCTCTCCTGAGTGTCTGTGCCATTAGGAGTTTCAATATGAAACTTACTGGTAGTTTACACTTGAAGTCAGCCATGGAAAATGGAAAATTAATTTCCTGTAATGCTTTAGAGGATGGACTGACTATAACTCAAATAGTCTAAGATGCCAACAAGCATAATGAAACTTCAAATGCCGGAGAATGCATGACATGTGACAGGCCAGCACAGCGATCACACAGGAGGCTCCCAGGCAGGAAGGGCAAGTGTCACAAGGAGACGGAGGACACTTGCTTGAGGCGCACCACAGCACAGCACTAAACCAGCAACGGACGCTCATCACTCAGAGAGCAAACTGTACCCCACTACTTTCCTTAGGGACAAACAAATTCCGGAACTTCCTGAAAATCTTTAGGAGTGACCTAACCATGCCATACACTGGCGATGAGCCCATGAAATCAAATTCACAGAGGGAATTATGTTTGCAGGACACCCAGCAGGCAGGGTTTGGGGTGGTAGTCTAGAATGTCAGCAGTCTGGAGCTCATGGAAAGAGTTCACATGGACACGGGGAACTAGACAGACATGAAAGGAAAGTAAGTTTCAGTATTTAGTAACAAGCCAGGACTCCCATTGTTACTCTCCTGCTATTTAGTGAGATAGGGTCCTTGAGCCGGGGGATGTCTCAAAGCCCCACCAATAGCTCGCAGGGAACACTTTGATTTCTTCCGCATACCCGATTTACGGGGTTCAGCACCCCTGTGTTTTGATGCCCACGTTTACTATCCTAGCTTTTTGGGAGGGGAGATGGAAGGGTGGCAAGTTTGAAGGCAGCCTGGACTATGAGATGCACAGGGCACTGCTAACACAAGCCTCACTCTGGTGACTGAGAGGGCAGCCACATAACAAGTGGAACAAGGTGGGCGGCACACAGAGCATGGAGAAGCTAGACAAAGGAGACTGCAGCACATTCCTTAAGATGGGGGGGTCATTTCAATTTTATGCATCATTTGTTTACCACAGCTGCCATGAGTGACTTAAAACCAAGAGAGTAAAGCAGCTGACACAGAGGACCACTGCAGGTGCACACTGTAGGTGTAACCACTGAGTCACACCAGGGCTGCCATTCTCTGTCGGGTCCTTAGAGAATCGCACTGCTTAAGTCCTCAACAGGCAAAGGCATTAGATCCGATCATTCTGGGGCCACAGACTCAGATCTGTCACCAGCCAACACTCCTCAACTCTGTTACAGCTCTGAAAGATCACATCCACACAGATCGCTGGCCCAAGTTCTTAATACGTCAGCTCAGGGCAGACTACTATGCCATGCAAAATGACTTCCTAGGAGTGCTAGTGCCAGGCTGGCAAACACTTAGAAACAAAATCAAAGCCTACTTCATGTGGGCAGTTTAACAGGAGGCCCCAGGAGGAAGAAGCTGCTGGTATCGAAGGCAGGTTTTCCAATCCCACTGAAAGGCTCCCATGGCAGCATGCTTGCACACCAGCAAAATACTCTCTCCCAACTGGGTCCAGAACAGCTCTCCCACAGATTGCTGACGACTGCCTGCTACTCAGAGCCTAGACTCCACAAAGCACTCCAGAGGCTGAGAGGGGTGGCAGAGCCAATCTCCCTGACCCAACTGCGGTTACCAAAGCAGGTGTCATGAGTGGAGAACTTTCTTCTCCAGTGTGCCACCACTTCAGAGAGCCATATGCGCCATCTCAGAAGTAAAGTGCTTGCACAGTTCTGAAGTCTGCAGCTCTGACAGCAACAGTGGAAGAAGCAAAGCTGCCTCAGAGAGTGGTTAACTGTTGTTATATTAGATATTGAAAATCAGAGAGGCACGAAGCGACAGCTTTTGTACTCTAAATTACAATATTATGACACATTTGAAATAAATTTCCACTATACTTAAATGTCAAGACAAAGTTGAACTGTCCTTATTTTTAATAGTATCTATAGTTAAAGCATACTTGAGAAAAGCATGCACTCATGCACATGCATGTGGGTATACATGCACACACACCTACACAGATATGCACAAGCATAAACATGTGGATACATACATAAACACTGATAGACACATATACAACCATATGTGTATATTCATGATTATGCACATACAAAGACACCTGTGTACATGCATAAATACATGCAGACACACATATGAGCATGTACATACACATGTCACATAGAGATACTTAAGTTTTTACATGTTTCATAATCCAACATATAATAGTTAAAAAAAATACATACGTTCTTTCTTGATTTTTTCAGCTACTAGAAACTCATCTCTTTCGACAGTTGGAGCATAGTTGCTGCCAATGACTCTCACGGCAAACTGGAACTGCTGGGCAACATCAGCTGGAGGGAGAGCAAAGGGCAAGTCACATCACCAGAGCACGCAGGTCCAGAGAACAGGCCACTGCCCCAGGCTCAACTGAAAGGACGGAAGCCAGGATTAAACCAATGACGGAATCAAAGTTATGTCAAATATGGGAAAAGACAGCAGCGATACAGAAAAATCCACGAGGAAAAGCAAACTGGTCAGAGAGCCATTTTAAAAGGACTAGTAAAGTTACAGCCCAGACAAGGGCTCCGAAAGTAAGCCCGGTGAAAAACCTCTGAGCAGCTCCCAAAAGAAAGGAGCAGAATTCAAGTACACACTTCCATCCACAGTTTGTGTTACAACATAGGTTTGTCTCTGCTTCCTTAAAGAAACACATAAAACTGAGAATAAAGCAGTTTAAATAAGGAGGACACAGATTTCCCAGGGCAGAAGTGGAGCCAGAGAGAGCAGCTGAGAGCGACAGGAATGTGGCACCCACTGCAGGATGGTGAAACTAGAGACCCAATGTCTGCAAGGACAGGGTGGAAAGGGAGCAGGAACTGTCTGACCGGGTATCTGACTCACAGTCCTAAGCTACAGCCCATCACTGCAAGGGGGCCACAGGGCAGCGACCTGAAGTCCCATTACATCCCAGCAAGAAAATAATGAATTAAAAACTGTATGCAGGTTCCAGGCTCCCTTTCTCCACTCTCATACAGCCCAAGATTCTCTGTCCAGGGAATGGAGACATCCACAGTAGGCAGGACTTCCCACAGATCATGATAATTCTCTATGGACATTCCTACAGGCCAACCTGGACAACCTCTCACAGAGACTGCTTTTCAGGTGATTCTAGATTGAGTCTAGGTGATAATTAAAACTATTCATCACATTTTAACCTCTTGCCAACTTGACACATAAACATATAGCCATTCCATTCTATTCTTTGTCCCCAAAGTCTCGTATTATCACCTGTGGTGATTTGAATAGAAATGACCCCCCTCCATAAGCTCACAGACTTGAATTCTTGGTCGTTAGAGAGAGGTGCTAATTAAGAGGTGTGTCACTGGGGTGGCTTTGCGGTTCCACATGTTCAAGCCAGGCCCAGTGGCTCTCACTCTTCCTGCTGCAGTAGATCCCGATGTAGAACTCTCAGCTCCTCCTCCCACACCAGGTCTACCTGCCTATTGCCATGCTGATAACAGGCCCTTATAAGAGCTGGCATGGTCATAGTGTCCCTTCAGAACTTTGAGGTCTCAGAAGCTTAAGCCAGGATTAGTGGTTCCCAGTCTCTTCCTGCTGCTTGTGGGTCAAAGAGAAAATTGTAGTAGCACATGAGAAAATTATAGACAAAAGCAAACAGTATTCAGTCTGTGGCTCCGCAGTCCCTGCCTAGTGGAGTTTCCCATCAGAGAATTATTATTCTTATTCATCTAGTGAGTTGATATCTATTTAAAAAAAAAAAGATTTATTATGTATACAACATTCTGCCTCCACTATTCCTGTGTGCCAGAAGAGGGCGCCAGATCTCATTATAGATGGTTGTGAGCCACCATGTGGTTGCTGGGAATTGAACTCAGGACCTTTGAAAGTGCAGTCGGTACTCTTAACCTCTAAGCCATCTCTCTAACCCATGAGTTGATATATTGAATATTAGCTGCCGTCTGCTATATTATGCCACAGTTCTTGGCAACAGCCACTGTCTCTCGAGGTGTAGAGCGCCCCATAGACCACAGCTGTATCAGCGTCTCTGTGCTGACCCTGAAGAAACATTTTCCTGATGCTCCAGTGCAGACCACCAGCTTTCTCTTCCATGGTGCTGTTCTCTGTAACAGACACAGCTGCTTCTTCTCTGTACTTCCTTGTCAAATCTTGAAGTTTGTCCACACAGCCTTCTAACAAATAGTTCATCATCTTCAAATTCAACTTCACTCAAAAGATGAGGACACTGGCAAAATGAAGCCAGATTCTTGCTAAAAATATCACAGGATTGTCCCTGGCCCATTTCCTGATAGTCCTTATTTTTGGAGGTGTCTTGAGCCAGGCTTCCACTGTCCATATTTCTCTGAGCATCATTTTCCAAGCTACCAAGAGAAAGCCCTTTAAACTCTATACACAGTATTCAGTGGCTTTTCTAGCCCCAAAGGCCAAACTTTTCTGAATTCCTCTGTTCCAAATAACAAAATGTCACACAGTCCGATTTTTCACAACATCCCCTACTCTTGGTACCTGTTTTTTAGACTTATTTCCCTTTGCTGTAATAAAATCCTCTGACAAAAGCAACTTAAAGGGAGAGGGGTTTATTTAAGCCCAGAGTTCAAGGGACCAAGGCAGGGAAGTCAAGGCAGCAAGGACCAGAAGCTTGAAGCCATATCACACCCACGGTCAGAAGACAGAAATAAACGTGCACGCTAGTGCTCAGCTCACATTCTGCACTCGCATACACTTCAGGACCCCATGTGTGGGGATGGTGCCACTGAGGATAAGCAGGTCTTCCCACTACAATTAATATAATCAGGACAGTCCCCCATAGTCATGCCCATGGGCCAACCTAATCTAGATAACCCTTCATTGACACTTCCGTCCCAGGTGCGTCTACATTGTGTCAAAATGGCAATCAAAACTAACCACTCACAGGGACAAATGTTAAAAAGAAACATTTTACACACACACACACACACACACACACACACACACACACACACACGGGGGGGGGGGGACAGAGACAGAAACATAGAGAGATTTTTTTAAAGTAACTACAATTAGTCATCATATATTCTTCAACACTAACAGACTTAAACTAGAAATCAGTATCAAATCTGAAAAACCAACTATTGCTGTGATGATACACCATGACGAAAAGAAAAGGGTTTGTTTGGCTTACACTTTCACATCACTGTTCATCGTTAAAGAAAGTCTGGAAAGAAACTCATGCAGGACAGGAACTCAAACAAGGCTAGACTCTGGAGGCAGGAGCTGATGCAGAGGCCATGGAGGGATGCTGCTTACTGTCTTGCTCCTCATGGCTTGCTCAGCCTGCTCTTCTACAACCCAGGACCACAGCCACTACCTTCAATGGGCTGGGCCCTCCCTATCAATCACTAATTAAGAGAATGCTTTATTGATTTGCCCACAGCTCTATATTATGGAGGCATTTTTTTTATCCAGTCAAGGTTCCCCCCTCAGATGACTATAGCATAAATCTAGCTGACACAGAACTACCAAGTACACTAAGCATTTAAGGCAATTAATTTATAATACATATGCCAAGAACTTTAAAAACTGAAAATAAATGTAATGAAAATGAAAATATTACAAGACAGACTTCAAGTCAATAACCTTAATTCATACAATAAAATCTACAAAACAGAACAACTAAACTGGAAGTATGCATTAAAAAATAATAAACTAAGGGGCTAGTGGCACTGCTAGGTAGAAACTTGGAAGATCTAATATTAATATTCATTTGGAAACACCCACCCGAGGCATAAAAGGCAAACTCTCCTTGGTCAGTGAGAGAGCTGTGCTTCCAAAGTAGAGAAGGCCAAGGCAGGCAGTCAAGACCAATATTAACAGCAGCAGACATCTGTGCCTGTCACCACACAATGACAATGGCACTTCTGCTCGATGGCTTTCATCCCCAAAACAAAATCCCATCGAATCATGGGAAACATATCAAATCAACAAAATAAACTTTACACTTCAAAACTGCCAAGCTCACCAAAAAACAAAAATCAAGAAAGACCCAAGAAGTTCAGAGGTGCCCAAGAAGACCTAAAGAATAAGAATAAGGAGGCCTTAAGTTAGACAAAGGCTAAATATTAAGCTACACCTGAGTAGGCCTAAGAAGCATGGAGCTTGGTTAATACTGGCAACTGAAATTCCCAGAAAAGTCACCCCTCTATTAAAGATTCTACAAGGATGGTTAATTAGAACTTCTGTGATTATGCACAGGTAGGATGTAGTGGGGCTGGAGCTAAACTGCCTTGGCCATCTATCCTTAGCCCTCTTAAAGGCCATTTACTGTTCGGAACTAACATCTACCGTTGTGACTATCAGGTAAGTGTCTTGGAATGCAGAGAACTCCAGCCTCCACCAACCCTAAGATGTGAATATCATCAAATAGTATCTGAGGCCTATAACAGATACCCCACTTTGCTGTAACCCACCTACCTGATGTTTACCTCAATATACTCAAAAAGTATCTTGACTTATGACTTTATTTTACTGCTACTAAACTTCATAAAACATGTTGGACAAGGCATCAGGGGTAACCTGAATTTGTGTTCCCAGACCATAGTCACTTGTGTTTGGCTCCAAAATAAATTGCCTCTTACTCCCTTTGAAGTGAGAGCTGTGTTTCTGCATTAGTAATATCAATGAATTATTATTGATTGTGACAATACACCTCAATAAGCAAGATGCCAAGACCAGGTGATATGGTGTTGGGCAAATAGGAAATATATGTGTGTAATTTTCCTGTAAATCTAAACCATTCTAAAACATTAGGTTCTTTTAAAAACCATTCAGACGTGAGGCTTTAATTGGTCTGGAGCAGACCGTGCTATCAACATTTTTTAAGGTTCCATCTCAACACTTTCAGTCTTCAAGACAAGAATAAAACAAGTATAGTTGGGGGAGGGAGTTCCTTTCTTAAACTCAATAAATCTCAATTTGTACATATAACAAAAAACTAAAGTACATCATATAGCAATATAATATAACCTCTCCTAGGGAAAAAAATAAAAGAAATCTTTATAATTTTGGACTTCACATGACATCACAATTATGATCATTTAATCTAGCTGCCATCTTGTGTTCCCGAATGTGTGCACTTTATCTCAGCTGGTCTGCCTGAGACCCCCATGCGGCCCCATTTCCGCTCCGACAAGATGAAAGAAACGATCATGAACCAGGAAAAACTGGCCAAACTTCAGGCACAAGTGCACATTGGCGGGAAAGAGACTGCTCGCAGAAAGAAGGCGGTTCACAGAACACCCACAGCAGATGATAAAAAACCACACTTCTCCTGAAAGAAGTTGGGGGGGAACAATACCTCTGGTATTGAAGAGGTGAACATGTTTACAAACCAAGAAACAGTGATCCATTTTTACAACCCTAAAGTTCAGGCATCTCTAGCAGCAAACACCTTCACTATTACAGGCCACGCTGAGACAAAGCAGCTGACAGAAATGCTTCCCAGCATCCTAAACCAGCTTGGGGCAGACTGTCTGACTACTTTAAGGAGACTGCCTGAAGCTCTGCCCAAACAATCTGTGGATGGAAAGGCACCACTTGCTACTGGAGAGGATGATGATGATGAAGTCCCAGATCTGGTGGAGAAATTTGATGAGGCTTCTAAGAATGAGGCAAACTGAACTGAGGTGACTTCTGAAGAAGGTGACACCTGCAGAAATTAAAGGAGCTGCTATTTTATATAATGACTGCTTTTTAAAATTCTTTTGTTTATGGATCTGATAAAATCTAGATCGCCAATATTTTTAAACCTGAGCCCCTTGGACACTGCAGCTCTTTTCAGTTTTTGCTTAAACACAATTCATTCTTCGCAGCAAATTAAGCTGAAGATGACTGGGAATAAAGTTTGTAAAAGGGTTAATAGAAATTCTTTGCATAGTAAAAAAATATTTTTTCTCTTACTTATGGGGAGAGGGGAGCATACACGTAGAAATTCAAGGGCTACTTTCAGGAGTCCATCCTCACCTTCCACTTTGTTGAGAAAGCAGCCTCTCTTGCTGGTTTAATCACTGACTAAATAAATCACTTCTGGATGATTCTCCTGTCTGCTCCCCATACTGCCTTAGTAGGGCTGTTATTACAAACGCACAGCACCATGCCAGGCTTTTACGTGGGTTCTGGAGACTGCAAAGCAAGTGCTCCTACCTCCTGTCCCTCCCCGCTTTCCAATACAGATAAATTGGAATTCACCAAGATTGGGGGCTAGAGAGATGGCTCAACAGTTAAGAGCACTAAATGCATTTCCAAAAGACCAGGATCCAATTCCCAGCAGCCACATGGCAGCTCACAACCACCTGCAACTCCCGTTCCAGGAGATTCTGCACCCTCCTCTGTCTATAGACAGTACATACGACAAGCAAGTAAAATATCTATACAGGTATTATTTTAATCACAAAAAAAAAACTTTTTCAAATTTTTGCTCTGCAAAGAAAACAACTATTAAGAGTTAAATACTGGAGAAAAAGTTTTCAAAACACAAAACAAAGGACTTGTGCCCAGATCACTGAGATGTACAAGGGTGGAAGGAGCAGCCCATCAAGAACATAAACAAAGGCTGCAAGGAGAACGAAATAAACCTGGGGCATCAGAAAAGTATCCAAGGTCCTCAACAGCATGGGGGTGGGGGTGATAAGCTATTGCTGTCAGACTAAAATGGCAACAAAGCATGTGAGCACAGAGAACCTAGCCCACTTGGCAACCCTCAACTGCATCCACAGCAAAGACAGCGTCGTCTTTAATGAGCCTTGTGGACTATTTTATCCTGTGACTAATGACTTCCAACTTGGACATAATCATAAATGGGGGATGAGAAGATATAGAATTTTGCTAAAAGTCACCTGTAAGCTGTGAAACTTCTGCCAATCAAAAAGGACCTTAATGTTTTTTAAAAAAAATCAAATTTAGAAAATTCATAATGAATTATTTCAAAATCTAGTTAGAACTATGAGGTTCTTTCCGGAAGGTAAAATTTTTGGACTCAATGCAATAAAGAAAAAACTATTTTATGATGCATTAAGTCATAACTAACAACCTTAGCTATCTGATTTCACCTATGACTGGGACAATCAATCAGAAAATTAAACTGTCCTCTTAACTCACACTCTACCCAAGGGCTGAAATGACCCTCACTCACTCTCACTGGGTCACTGGGACAGCTGCTTCAATTTCTGGAGATTTACTCCCCCAACCTCCTTCTATCCGCTTACGCTACCTCTTCCCACAGTATTTATCACTTACAAACACTGTTCACCAACACGCTAGTCACACACACACACACACACACACACGCACACACACCCCCAATTAGACAGTAGGAGCATCTCCTATGGCATAACTAGGACGATGGGGCTTCAAGGATTTTTTTTTTTTTACATGAATAAAAAACACTGCAAGGTATAAAGCAAGAACTGTGTTAAGTCAATAGTTTAGCAGTGATACATAATAATTCGTCCTCTGCCCTGACAAGTTGTTACACACATAGGTTGTCACAAATTACGAAAGATCAAAAGGCCCTCTCAGTTCTTAAAATGCAATCTTGTTTAAAGTCATCCTTGAAAACCTGCGCGAATGAGCAAGTCATGTCAATTACTTAAAACGTTCCTTCACGTCGTGTCTCCTCCACTCATCTACAAAAACCGAGCCTCAAGAGACGAGATCCTTGACCTTCTTTCCCCTGACTACCGCGTCTCCAGTTCGGGGAAAGTGGGCAGGGCGTCATTCGCTACTTGAGCCCTGCTGGAATAAGCTAAGCATCATCCCCAGAGGCAAAGGTGACAGCAGAGAGGGAAGCGCGCACAGAGGCAGAGATGCAGGCCGCCGTGCAGTAGGGATCCGGGAGCGAAGAGCAAACCCGGGAGACACTGCAGCTCCAGCCCTGGCCCCTAGGGCAGGGACACCCTGCAAGCCTCACCCCGTCCCTTCCCCGGGGCCAGGGAGAACAGCTACCCACCCGGCTAACCGGGGTCATGGCATTCATCCTCCACTACCCTCAGCCCCGCCAAGCGTACCTTCTCCCCGGCCCAGGATCCGGCAGCACAGGTTCTGCAGCAGGACGTTGGGTGACTTCTGATCTGGGGTCGCCATAGCCGCGCCCGGACTGCGTACCGCAGCCTCCCCTAACCCAGTATCCCGCGCCGGGGACTACGGCGCCGCCATGTTTGCGGAAGTGGCAAAAAGCGCGCGCCTCCCATAATGCACCGCTTCCCGCGCGAAGCGCGCATGCCCCTTGGTGTGTCCGCGCGGGAAGAGTTGTCGGCGGTCTCCTGCAGGGTCCTTGCGGAGCAATGCTGGAGGTAACGTTAGATCCTGGAGGTCCGGCATTTCTGCAGCTTGCAGCATTTCTGCAGCTTGCAGTGTGGACGCTGCTTTGTGAACAGCTCCGGGTGGAGTCACTTCTGGTGCGGAGTTCGAGCGCGCAGGAACCCGATCTAGCGACCGGGGCACAGGCGGCGGCGTGACTCCTGTGCAGGGCGCTGGTAAATGACTTCTCACTGGTCTGGAACGTCAGCCCCTTGTCGTCATCGGGAACGGGGACCTTAGCTGTCAGCGGCTGGTGAAACGGTGAGGCTCGAATGGTGTCTCCTGGACTCAGGCACAAGAAGCTCCGTGGTGTTTGCGGAACTCGAGAAGAACAAAGCCCTCATGGCTTGGGAGCCCAGCCCCGCAGCTCCTGCCAGAATGCGTGGTTGTCAACACGTGAAAGCTCCCTTCTTGGCCACTGAGTTAGGTCTGTGATGGCAATGGAGCTCAGAGGTGCTTAATGGAGGGCAGAGCCTTATTGATCTTTTGCTCGAAGACCTCTTAGCCACCCTTCCTGCCTGCTCTGTGGTGTACCCAATGCCGAAAGCTCCCTGGACAAATGGTACCTAGTGGAGCTTAGCTGGTGGAAGCCAACGATGGAAAACTGCAAGAAGAGTCTTCGGGCTTCAGCCCACATTACTTCTCAGTGAGAGTCTGTCAACACCTCTATCCTCAGCCCCATTCTTCATAGTGCCAACCTACTTTGTGCCACCCACACAGATAATACTCCAGAAGGTCTAGGATATGGCTAGGGTGACCAACTTCACCCCCATTCCTGCTGTTCCCCCCACCCTGGGGGCAGTAGCTAACCTCCAAGTGTTCTGCTTTAGTTTCAATCACCCAAGTGCTTTTTCTTCATCTTCAATCCCTATAAATTCTTTTCACTGACTGGGTCCTATCACCATCCTTGGTAATAGGAGTGATATCAGCAAAAATCTTATGATTGCTTTGTGGACTGAATATTCACACATCTAATCACCTGTCTGTTGACAGTCATGTGAGGCCAGCCAGTGAGCTAAGAACACCACCAGCGTGGTTTGCTACTATGTGTCACCGTGTGAAGTGTGAAGTAAAGGGCCAGCTGATAGCAACACTTTGAAAGTTAAGTATGGGCGCCAGACAAGTGTTTGGATAGTAACATGGTCTTGAAGGCAATTGGTAGCCGATGCTACCGAGCCTGATGACCTGAGCTCTCCCAGGACTCACATGGTAGGAGAGGAGCAACTTCTGCACAGTGATCTCCACATGTTTACTCACACCCATACAAAATCAGTTTTTAAAAACTTTGCTGTCATAAACACCATAATGACAAGAAGTTTGACCCACTAGGAAAATACAAATTGTGTGCCTAGTCGTAAAGTTTCAAAGTGCATGAAACAAGCAAGGCTTTCTAGACATAACTGGATAAAGATATTATCAAACCCTTTACCTACTGTCCAAGTCAGTCAAGTCACAACACTGTAAATCAAATAGGCCAGTGACAAGAAAGCCCTCCAAGACCAGGTGTGGTGGTGGTACAGGCCTTTAATCCCAGCAGTTGGGAGGAATAGGCAGGTAGTCTCTGAGTTCAAGGAAAAGTCTTACCTACATAGTCTCTAAACAGCCAGAGCTACAAAATAGAGAACCCCAGCCTCAATAACAATAATTGGAGTTGAGATGGATCAGTGGTTAATCAAATTAGCTGCACTTGCAGATGACCTGGGTTCAGTTCCCAGCACCCACACGGCAGCTCACAAGCACCTGTAACTCCAGGTTCAGCAGATCTGATGACTTCTAATTACCTCAGGCATGTACATGCTGCACTTACATACAGGCAGGTAAAATACATAAAATAAGTGAGTAAATCATTTTATGCATTATATCATTATAAGCAGCCCCCCACTTTGGGGATGACTCTTCCCCACTTCAATTAACCCAGTAAAATAATCTCTCACAGGCATACCTAGAGGCTTGTCTCTCAGGTGATTGTAGGCCCTGGTCAAGGTGACTATTAACTTTATGTCCATTGATTAAATTCTAGCCCCTAAAATCCAGTCACTTCTAAGCACAGCCACATTGGACACCAACACATGAGCTTTGGGGGACCATTTCAGATCCAAAGCATAACAAAGGTCTTCGACTAGCATAGTTTCCAAGTCTCCCACAGCAGTGCTTCCATATGAGAACCAATTGTTCAAACACAAAGCAGTGAGTACATTTTAGATCCAAACCTCAAGATCACAGCATGCTTATATGAATTTTATACTACAGACATAGCCGGTTCTGTCTTGTTTTATTGCTGAATCGGTTCAGATTTGACTATTCTATTTTTGTTAGTTTCTGTAACCTTTGGGCATTCCCTCACTGTTACGAATTTTTAAAACTACTCAGTACTATGTGCAAGGCTTTCTCTGTCATTCCAGTGCAAACGGAAGTTCACAGAGGAAGCGCCTGTGTTTAAGAGTCTACAAGACTGAACAGCTGGTTAGAGCTTGGTGTTGGTCATGAAACCTTTGGCACATGCTACCAGCCGACTAGCTTCCACCAACCCAAAAGCTTGGGACGCCATCAGACAGCACCCAAACCTACAGCAGCAATTTCCCTACTTTAATGTAACCCCATACCCAATGACCACACCAATGTACTTGGTAAATCCCTTGAGTTATGACATTCTTTAGTTCTCTGGATATAAAGTGTTTATCTGACCACTTTCATGTTGGAATATATTTATCCAGAGCAGCTTAAATCCCATTCCTGGACCATGATCACTCCTATTTGGTTCAGAATCAATAATTTTTTATTCCTTTGAGCTGAGAGCTGTCTTTTGTGTTTACACCAGCACACAGAAAGAAGGAAAAAAAGGATGAGAGAGGGAGGAAAGAAGGAAGAATTGGGACAGATGATACAGTCACACACCTGTGCTCCCTTCTGCACCCAGCACAGGAGCCCCACCCCCCCCCATTGCCAGTTTTCAGCATCATGCAGTTTGTTACAGATGACCCAGTACACAGGCCTCATACTTTCCCTTTCAGAAATGCACTTGCTGTGACGTAGCTTTCATAGTTCATGGATAAATGTCCTCGTAGTTTTCTGGTGTCCAGCCATGCAGTTACTTCTCTCAGTAAATTCTTCAGCTTTTGAGAATTTCTTCAACTCTCCTGAGGGCTGGCAGAGGAGGAAAAGGGAGCTGGACCTTCCAGATTGAGTTCAAGGTGGTGCAGTCCTGACCAGGGCTCCTTCACTCTTCTGCACTCACCATGCTCACCCACACATGCAGTGAGTGAGTCTGAGTGAGTTCCCAGGCTTCCGACCCTTAGTAGAATTCAGTCTTGTCATCAGGTTCACTCTGAAACACTGTTTTTCTCCATGGCCACTGCAAACTGAGATTCTACAAAAAGAGAAGACAACACACATATGTGTTAAAGATTCCACAAGTCTTATAGGTTTGGAATTGTATGACTCCGAGGAGTGGGAATGTTGCAGATCCAGAGCCAAATCATCTTGGGCTATCTTTGGTCCAAAAGATATTCAACGGTCCACCTTTGTCTCAGATATAACATCCTGAAACTATCATCTGAAATCTTTTAGGATCTATGAACTTAGAAGATCACAGCTTCCTCCAGCCCCAAGGTTAAGAATGTCACCTGCTAGCACCTGAAGCCTGTAAGAGAGACTCCCCCACTTTGCTGTTATGACCTAACTGATGTTACACTCATGCATTTGAGAAGTGTCTTGATTTATGACTTCCTTTCCTTCTGTAACTATAAAATCTTCTAGAAACTGTTACCATGTTGGAATGTGACATTTGGGGGTAACCTGAATCCCTTTGCTATGTTTGTCGCAAAAGTGAGTGATCTCATATTCCTGTGAGACAAGCACTGTCCATGCATGCCACTCCATATGTGAAGCCTTGGGAGTTCACCCCTGCTGTGGGATTATGTAAATATTTGTCCCTCCTACTGGTTTAATAAAACACTGATTAGCTAGAAGGCAGACAGGAAATATAGGCGGGGTTACCTACTTCACACATGTATATGTACCAATATATAATTGTATTACACAGAACATTTTTTAAAAAGATTTATTATGTATACAGTACATTTTAATATTCACATATAAGATTATATTTTATGTTTTTTCTACGTCATAAAATAAGCTAAGGCCAGTGTAGCAAGAAGTTTCTAAACCAGCAAGGCCCCACAGTATAAATGAATCTCTCCTACCCACAGCCTGGCCTAGCCTGATGTTTGAACCCACAGCCCTGCTTGGTCCCAAATAATCACACAATTTGACTTATGGCTCAGGCCTGTTGTTGCTAGCTAGATCTCACATCTTAACCCAACCCATTTCTATTAATCTGTCTTGCCACGCAGCCTGTGGCTTACCTGTACTCTAATACATCTTGCTTCTTGGGCAACTGAATTGCATCTCTGTCTGACTCTGCCCCCTTTCCCTGTATCTATGCTTAGATTTCCCACCTGACTATAAGCTGGGTTGCCATAGGCCAAAACAGTCTCTTTATTAACCAATGATATTCACAGCGTACAGGAAGACATCCCACAGCAGGCCTGACCATTAAAGGTCGCACACAGTTCACTGGATGGGTACATGGCAAGTTACAGGGTTTGCTTCTTGCATTCTCATGTATCTCCTGTGCTTCAGCATTTTATATATAAGGAACAGAAAGCAATTTTGCCCTGAGAAGTTGGCTGGGTGAGAACTGGCTTTGGCTTGTTTCTCTATCTCTCTAATATTTCATCTTTCCTTCAATATCTGGCTCTGGGTTTTTATTAATTCTACCAAAGAGAATTTGTGCAATACTAACAGGTCTCTAGGCGTCTCTAACTAGGTGATAGAGGAAAAAAAAAAAATCTGCCTGTGATACAGAATCTTCTCGACTTTTGCCGAATCTCCAGGATCCACTGGAAGAGAGGGAGAGTTATCCACTTCTTTCTGGAACCTGAGCTGTGGCGCTTGGGCAGAGCCAACCCAAGGCGAATTAGCAGGCAGGTGCATGGAACTTGATTGGCTTCACGAAAGCAGGTGAGGCTAGAGGCTGATGCTAGGCTGTCTGATCCATCCATCGGCTGGCCTGTGCTGCCCTCTGCTGGCCAGCTGGGCTGAACTCTATAGGAGACCTGGAATTGGAGCCAATTGATTTAGAGGAAGCCTGGTAAAAATGGACTGTTGAGGAGTTCATATTTATGAAATGAGTCTTGTTGAGAAAAGCTAAGGCTGGGAGAATGTCTTGTCAGAAAGTCTGTAAGGCCCTCCCCCTCTGTTTCCGGTAAGAAAGACCAGGAGGCTGCAACCTTCTGAGAAGCCCTTCAAAAATTCTTGTTTTCAATCTTCCCAACCAGTGGCAAAACTCCTAGCAGAGCATATCTTTGAGATTCAACTTTTACATCTTTAAAAAAGAGACAAAGGTGTTTGCCTTACATGATTTTGAGAGGGTAGGCAATAATTTTTAAAAAGTGCCATTGAGGTGTGCAAGCTACCATTCTCCTGTATGAGTAGCTGCCAACCCTCATCAAAAAAACCTGTTTTTACAGGTGACGACACATACACACACACACACACACACACACACACACACACACACACACACCGCAAAAACAAAAAACTTGACACAATGCAAGATCTACAGATCATGGGGAGTCCTGTCTCAACAAATACATCTGCATCACAGTTCCTGCATCTTTGGCTGAGGGAACATTCAGGAAGGGGGCAGGGTGGAGAGATTGGAAGAGCCAGGATACCAGGAAGTCCGCTGTGTCTCCTAGAGACAACTGTATAAGTGAGGCCGAAACAGAGACAATTTCAATGGACATGTCAACATGGAAGAGAGAAACCTGAGACAGGGTGCCACCCTAGACAAAGACCTATGGGCAGCTACTGACTCCTGGAAGGAGAATCAGCCTCTCCCAGGAATGAGCCCCCCTATTAATTAGCCAATGTAGAGTGGTCAGCTGTGAAACAGTATACACACAACAAAACATACTCGTTTGTATGCAATGATAATAAAGGAAAAAAGTTATCAAATTGAGCTTTGGGGGCCTGGGAGGAATTGGAGGAAGGGTATCTTGGAGGAGCTTGAAGAAAAGGGGAAAGTGATATAATTATATTTTAATTAAAAACAAGTGTTAAGTGCCTGTGAGGGGCTGGAGCTATGGCTCAGCAGTTAAGAACACTGACTGTTCATGCAGAGGACTGTAGAGAGCTGCATACAGCCACACCATTAACAACAGCCACACCATTAACTGTAGAGAGCTGTGTACAGCCAAGATGGCGTTGGCCTTGAGCACTCTCCTTAGTAAACAACTCCATATTTGGCTAGGCCAAGGATCTGGCTTGCTTCCGCGTATCTGAACCTATTGGTGATGCCCACGTGGCTATCTTGGATTGGATGCCCTGAGGGTATTTAGCTAAGAGCAGGCTTCCCCCCAATTAGTTAGGTAGTAGTTGGTGGTAGGAGTTAGTGAGTGAGTGAGTGAGTTAGTCAGTCAGTCAGTAGAAACCAGATTGTAAAGAACCCGAATAAACTGCAAAGAGAAGGATCCGGTGTTGCGTCTTCCTTGCTGGCGAGGTTGCGCGCGACAGAGGACCTGGGTTCAGTTCTCAGCAGTCACAACAACTGCTCACAACCTTATTTGCAACTCCCGTTCCAGGGCATCTGGCACTTCTGGCCTCCATGGGCTCTGAATGCCTGGAGTGCTCGCGCGCGCGCGCGCACACACACACACACACACACACCAAAAACAGACATTTAAAAGTGGTCCTGCCCATCACTGGCCCATTGTTGTCTCAGCTCCAGTCTCCTGAAAGGTGATCTGCAGACTCAGAACTCTGTGATGTCTGTCTCTGAGAGACAGGCTCCTCCTCTGGCTGCTCTCAAGCCTTTTCCTTTCCTCTCCCTAAGACAGGATTTTTGAAGAAATTTTTCTTGAGGTTCATCATATAAACAATCTGATAGTCAAAAGGAGTGGACACAGGTGTTTCTTCACAGTCTTCTCTGATCAGGATGGTTACAGTTCCACTGCAAAGACCTGCAGCTTCATTTCATCAAACCATGTTCCTTTAAACACACAATCCAGGGGAATGGAGAGACTGATCAATGGCTAAAGACTAAGTGATGCTTTTTCAGAGGACTCAAGTCAGGTGCCCAATACTCATGTCTGGTTCACAACTCTGGGTAATTCCAGATCCAGGGAATCCAACACCCCTTCTGGCCTCTGAGGGCACCTGCACTCAATATGCACATACCCACACAGAGATAGATGATTAATAAAGTAAATCTTTTTTAAAACTTTAATCTATCAACACACCAGTGGATATATTATTTCATGTATTAAAAATGGATCAAGGATAAATTAAAATGCAGCAAAGAACCCACAAGAGTGGCCTGACTTTGGTGATGTGGGCAAGGAGCCCTGTCTGCACAGAGACTCAGAGACTGAGTTAGTAAAGCTGCTCTTGTCCACAGGTCCTAGAACTTCTATAGCCACAAATGAGAATCATATTGTCTTAGGCAGGGGTTCTACTGCTGTAATGAAACACCATGACTAAAGCAACTTAGAGAGGAAAGGGTTCATTTGTCTTACACGTCCACATTGTAGTCCATCATGCAAGGAAGTCAGGACAGGAACTCAAGCAGAGCAGGAACCTGGAGGCAGGAGCTGATGCAGAGGCCATGGAGGGGTACTGCTTACTGGCTTGCTTCCCATGGCTTGCTCAGCCTGCTTCCTTATATAATCCAGGACCCCAGTCCAGGGATGGCACTACCAACAATGGGGTGGCCCTTCACCTATCAACCACTAATTAATGTACCACAGGCTTGCCAACAGCCCAATGTTAAGGCGACATTTTTATACCTGGGGTTCCTTCCTCTCCAGTGACTCTACCTTGTGTCAAGTTGACATAAAACTAGCCAGCACACCTATTTTAGAGAACCCTAACTGTAATAATTAAGGTTCCAGGCCCTGGCACTTGTACTTCATAGTTCAGTGGGGTTTAGATTAGTTACTTAGGAGAGTGAGCTAGGAAGATTGTAAATATGCCTGGGCTGCAGAGATAGTTCAGCCACATTAGCGGGGCTGTGTCTCAGAAAGTAAAAAGCACTTGCCTAGAATATAAGAGGTCCTAGGTTCGAGACCAGCACCCTTTGCCAAAAGTAATACATAGTTCCTAATTGAAATAGTTCCTAGTTTCCTAATTAGAAAAGTGAAAAAGAGAAAAAGGTGAAAATCTAATGTGGACATGTATCCTATGTATAATATATGGCATGGAAGACCCAAAGTTCACACAAGTGTATCTCCATGAATATGAAAGCAGCTGTGGTGGCTGGTTTTAGGTCAGCTTGACACAAGCTAAAGTTATCTGAAGAAATCTCAGCTGAGAAAATACCTCTATAAGATCAGGCCTATAGAGCATGTTATTAATTAGTATTGATGGCAGAGGATCCACACCATTGTGGGTGGTGCATCCTGGGCTGGTGCTCCTGGGTTCTATAGGAAAGCAGGCTGGGCAAGCCAGGGGCAGCAGGCTAGTAAGCAGCTCCCCTCCATGGCCTCTGCATCAGTTCTGGCCTCCAGGTTCCTGTTCTAACTTCCTTCAATGATGGAATCCAGGGTGAAAATATAAACCAAATAAATCCTTTCCTCCCCAAGTTGCTTTGGTCATGGTGTTTTATCCCAGTAATGATAACCCTAACTAAGACAAATAGGTGCCAGGATAATAGGGCTCTGCTGTGGTAGATATGACCATGTTGTTTTGGAAAGGATTATGGAAAGACTTTGGAATTTTGGACAAGAAAAATCACAGAGTGTTCAAAGTTGGTGGGCTGTTCTATGGAGTTTGGAAGAAAGGGTGTCAAATAAAATGCAGACAATGAAAGCCTGGCTTGTGACATTCCAGAAGTGAAGAGAGTAAACTTAGCTCAAGAAACCCCATTTTGTATTCTAGTAGCCATTTTGTATTATAAAGGCAAAATAAGGTTTGATTTCACATTCCTGGCAAGGGCTTGCCCAGTTCCAAGAAAGAATAAGCTAAGCACTATCTAAGGACACCCTAAGGCAGTAAAACAGCCACCCCAGCCAGGTGGGGTCCAGGAATGTTAGGCTGTAAAAAGTCCCTAAGCATGAGCCAATCAGCAGCACATTTACACCCTTGACCCCAAGTAACCCTGCCTTGTGGGTTTTGCCTATAAAAAGCTTGTGTAAGGGCTGGAGAAATGGCTCAGAGGTTAGGAGCACTGACTATTCTTCCAGAGGTCCTGAGTTCAATTCCCAGCAGCCACATGGTGCTCACAAACATCTATGATGGCATCTGGAGCCCTCTTCTGTATACAGTATACATAATAAATAAATCTTAAAAAAAAAAGCTTGTATAGTTTGGGGTGCTCAGCTCTTCCTTACACTGCATATCGGGTGTGGGGAACAAGCTCCCTGCCTGGCTTGTATCGCACTGACAATAAACTTTGCTGTTGCATTTCAGGCATCTCTGTCTCTGGTGCTCTCGCTGGAGGATCAAGCTTTGGCAGAACACATTCAACTATATATATGGGCACTAGAGGAAAAAATTATAAAATACTAATAACTGAAACAAACACCAAGCCCTAAAAAAAAAGCCAAATCCAAAATTACTTTTCAGATAATTCAACATCCTGTAACCAGATATTGAACTACCAGACAAGAAATCAGCAAAATTTAGGAGAACTAAATAATACCCTGAAGCATCAAGGTCTAGATGACGCCTCTTAATGGCAGCTTTGGCAATGGCAGAATGTACACGGTCTGCAGGCACCATTCTAGTCACTCAACAAGACTGACCACAGCCTCAGTCAAAAAACTGACCCCAGTGAAGTGAATGGAACCACTCTGGTGACAATAGAATCAAGTCAGCATTCAGTAGCAACAGAATCATCTCCAACATGAAGAGAGTAAACAATGAAACAGTCCAAGTCCCGAGGAAGATTCAGGAGGAAATCACACCAGGCTTGCTGGACACACCTATACTCCCATCACTCAAGAGGTTCAGGCAGGAGAAACACCCAAGAGCCTGTTTCAAAAAATCATCCCCCCAAAAAAAGAAAGGAAGGGGGGAGGGAGGGAGGGAGGAAATGAAAGGAGAGAAAAAGAGAGAAGAAAATTTGAAAATACGCAAAACCATATGAGGATGAAAATTTATATGAAAATCATATGAATTCATGAAAATTCGTGAATGACGAAATGCTGAAGCTGATAGGGATATGGATAGCTGTAAATGCTGCTTTTGTAGGGTTTGGAGGTGGCTTAAGCAATAAAGAGCTCACCTCACAAACATAAAAATATGAGTTTGGATCCCCAGCACCCATGTGAAAAGCCAGGCACAGTAGTCCATGGCCATACGCCCACGTTTCTTGGAGCTAGTCTAGCTGAATCAGTGAGCCAAAATTCAGTGACAGTCGTCTTCCAAAGATAATGTGAAGAACAACTAAGGAAGATACCCACTGTCCAGCTCCAGCCTCCATATGTACACATGCACACACACATACACGCATGCATACACATAACACACACATACACACACATATACACACATACACACACATATACACACACATATACACACATACACATACACACACACATATACACACATACACACACATATACACACACATACACACATATACACACATACACACATATACACACATACACACATATACACACATACACATACACACATATACACACATACACACATATACACACATATACACACATACACATACACACATATACACACATACACACATATACACACATACACACATATACACACATACACACATATACACACATACACACACATATACACAATATACACACATACACACATATACACACATACACACATATACATATATACACGTGTGTGTGCGTGCGCACACACACACAGCATTTATATTGTAAAAGAAAAGATCTCACAATAATATAAATTTCCAAGTCAAGAACCCAGGGAAAAACAGCAAAAATAAGTCCACAGAAAGAAAGAAAGAAGAAAATAAGAAGAAATCAATACAATTTAAAAAAAGAAAAAGGAGAAAACTGATAAATTATAAAGACATTTTCTTTTTATAGAAAAAAATCAATAAGCCTCTAGAAAGTCTAGGCAAGACAAGACACAGTTCACCACACCAGATGCCCAAAAGCAAATACAGCTTCAGATACCAAAACTCTGATCTCACTTTGCACTAGCTAGAACAGCCCAAAGACTTATAATCATCACTCTTGCTGCAGAGAACACAGAGAAGCAAAACTCTGGCTTCACATGGTGCAGCTACTTGTAAATGTGTCACAGTTTTGCATAAAGCAGAACACCTGCTCACAAATAAATGAAAACATTCAGAAAGGCAGCGGTACACAGAGCATCCCCATCTGCAGCACCCCCAAGCTGGAAACAATTCAGGCAGCCATCGACAGGAGAACAGGTCAACAGAGAGCTACAAATCACAGTGGAATCCTGCTCGGCAATAAAAACAGAATACAATAAGTAAGGCCAACACAACTGTGTGTGCTTGAACAGCCTTTGCTTGGTATTGAAGATGACCCACATTTCATCAAGGACTCAGAACGTGAGGCCTTCCCTGAGGGATGCTGGAGTCCATCTGGATTCCATGGATCCCACCAGGAAGTGTCTCTCAATCCATCACTGGGTGTAGCTGTCCGGATCTGCTGTTTCCAAGTTCTTGATGTTTTAACAAAAGAATTATATTAGATTACAGATTAAAAAGTAGCAAAGAGACTTTTCTCTGAAGCAAATAGCATAGACCACTAGCTAGCCCAGGGATCCTTGAGTCAGAGTGCTCAGGGTCCCCAGGTCACTGTTTGTGGTCTCTGTTTATAGAGGTGCTTCTGTGTTGAGAGCAATGGGCTTGGGTTAGGTAAGCTTTAGTGCACTCCCTCTGTCATTTCCCATGATGCATCTTTTTTAATCATGTACACTCCCAACTATGCATAGACATAAGAAGATAAATAGGGGATTTCTCCCCACAAGTTCACTCAAAGGACAGTGTGTTGTACCCCCAAACCAGTTCAGGCCAGCATGGTCCCTGCCTCCCTTATCCAGATATGTTCCGGAATACATTTGAATGGAAACCAACCTCCAAAGAGGAAGTGGCTATTCTCGAGGTTGCTCAGGAAGAAATAACTCAGTCTATTGTTTGAAGTAGTGCATGTGCATAGCTCAACATAGTTGAAGGGATGGGGGCTGCTAGCTGAACTTTAAAGAAAAAGATATGATTATTGCTCAAGCTATGTGGAGCCCCAGCTGCTAAACTTTCTCCACATTTGTCTGCTTCAAATCTCTTGAGGACTATTGTTTTGCGCATGTCACATGCAAATATAACCTTACTGAGAGAAAGGAGATGCACTCAGCTCTAGAGCCATTTGCCTGTGTTATTAAATATATTCTCAAAGGGATTGCATATGCTGAGTATTACAGAGGGATTTCTTTTAATATCAGGGAAAGAACAATGATGGTCCCTGTTGTTGCTACTGTATTGCATGGGTCTGGAGGCCCCAGAAATCCTCAGGAAGAGAAAATAAGCCAGAAATGAAGTGTTGAATGGAAACGCAGAGAGTACCAATGTGTCTGTGTTAATGGTGTTTTTCCAGAGAGATCTCACCTGGTCTCTCCCTGACAGGGTCTACATAATGATTGGACAAATGACCTTGGAGCTCAGCTTCTGAACCAAAGGAGCAAAATAAAGGATCCTGTGCTTCAATCAAATGAAGAGAGTCCCTTGGAGACCCTGCCATTGCTAATCAGGCAGTCATACATGCCTTTCTATGGATATATATATATATATTTTTTTTTAATGCAGCAAGATACTTAAAAGGAGAGAAATGTTGAGTAGGTGAGGGACAGCCTGCTCAGGACATGTCCTTGCCATCCACCTCCAGTCCTTTTAGCATCTGGTTGGGATGAAGAGAAAATGGCCCTCTGATATGAAATCAATATCCGAGCAGGCTGGAGAGTGGTTTATGTCAGATCTCCACAATGCCAATGTCGAGTATGCGATAACGCTGGGGTGATTCTGCCAACAATAGACTTAAAAGTGCAATTTTGGCAAAATAAATGAAATGATGGTTTTAAAAAAAAACATAAAAAAATGACAATGATCTCATAGGACACAACACCGGGAAACAAGGACAAATTCCCTGAAGGGCTTGTTGAACTGGAGGGGAGATATTTAAACTAAAAGCTGTTCTAATGAGTTTGGATAAAATGGAGAAGGAGCAGAATCTCCTGCAGGCTGGGTTAGTGCCAAATGTGTCGCTGTAGGCAGCTCTGGAGACTGAGTTAGCCCAGGCATGGTCTCTACCATTTCCATCCTGAGAGGCTGCCCCTCAGATCCTCCACAGTACTGATAGGATTGGATGGCTGGACTCAGGAGCATTTCTGGAAACTTATCAGAGGATTTTAAAGTGCATCCAATGTGTGTCTCTCAGGACCGCATAAAATCCACTGCACTCTTGGCCTCTGTTCTGACCCAGGGTCAGGCTTCCCCTCCCTTGTCTTCCTTTTTTCCGGGAACCCTACTCTGCACACCTCTGTCCACCTTCTCTCTGACTTCTGATTCTACTTTCCTTGGAGAAAAAACTAAGATCTGCCTCTGACTATATCTGCAAAGATCTCTGGAGCCCTGTAACACTGTCCTCTGCCTGCTTTCCAGCCTTGTCTTTCCCATCCTAGTATACACGCATGCACACACAGACACACACAGACACACACACACACACACACACAGACACACAGACACACAGACACACACACACACACACACACACCTTTGGGGTACCTGGGAGGAAGTAGTATTCCATGGCAAGGCACTGTGCCCTGGTATCATTTACCCACCTGGCTGTAAGCTCCCTGAGGGCAGAGGTCACACCTTATTAATACCTACGTCTCAGAATCAAAACATCGCCATTCAATCAATGTTTGCTATGAATAAGTAAATGAAGGCTCAGTAAACCTGACTCAAAAGGCACTTAAGGGAAAGACTTTTGTAGAATTATAAATATTTAGAGGAAGGGTCAAATAGGAACATACTTAAAGCACTTTGTGAGACTAAGGTATTTTAACTCTCTGATTTTGGCCTCGTAATATAGCGTAAGTGATACGTAATATCCATTTGTTTGGCAGAAAATCACTTATTTGCAAATGGCTATTTCTTCCATTGGAAAGAACTTCAATTTGCCTGAATACATGCTGTTTCCATGGAGACAGAGGCAGCCTCTCCACAGGTCCTTGGGTTATACAGTCAGTGACCCAGGATCCAGTCAACCCAAGATTCTGCTCATTAAGATAGGGACACAGTGTTCAGTACACTAGCATGCAGTACACAGTACACTGGCATGCAGTACATAGTACACTGGCATGCAGTACACAGTACACTGGCATGTAGTACATAGTACACTGGAATGCAGTACACAGTACACTGGAATGCAGTACACAGTACACTGGAATGCAGTACACAGTACACAGTACACTGGCACGCAGTACACAGTACACTGGAATGCAGTACACAGTACACTGGCATGCAGTACACAGTACACTGGAATGCAGTACATAGTACACTAACATGCAGTACACAGTACACTGGAATGCAGTACACAGTACACTGGCACTCGGTACACAGTACACTGAATGGCACCATTGCTCTCTTGGATGACATCAGAATGTTAAAAAGCCCAGTTCTCCTCCACAGTGCTTCTTCTGCTGACCACCCGTTAGTGAATTTAATTATCCAATGGTTACCACTAGTCATTATTGGAGGTGGGAGGCTTTCACGTGTTTGTTGTGGAAAGTGTGATCCTTCTTGGAAAGTTGGTGAATTCACCTCTGTCAGAATTCTGGGATTTCCAGTGGCGTCTGCAGTCCATTCAGTGCTGCCTGAGTCTCACATTCTTGTGCATTCTGGTCGGTGACACAGTGGGTATTCCCCGTGACAGGCACTCCTGTGGGCCTCGGGAACTGGCATTTGGAAGCAAGCCTTGCTTACTGCAATAGACTCATGCAGGTCTCTGCAACAATGTGCTGATGTCATGCATTTTGCCTTGCAGTGTCTTTTTATTGTTTTAACTTTTAAAATTAGCATACAAAGTAATAGGTTTCCTTGTAGATTTTCAAATACAGTTCGTTCTTGTTGATTCTTTCTCACCCCCCCCCCACTTCCTTCCCTTGTATTCTCTCTTTCCCAGGAGCCTTCTTCATGCTCTGTGTGTCCTGTCTCCTCTCTTCCCAAGAAACCTCTTTTCCCCCTCTGTGGTCTCATTTCTAGCTTCACAGCCTATCTATACCCACACTCACACCAAACATATACATAAACATTGAAAGCTAGGATCCCCGTATGAGAGAAAACATGTGACCTTTGTCTTTCTGGGTCTAGGTCATCTTGCTGGATATAGTACTTTCTAGATCCATCCATTGCCCTGTAAATTGCACGTCATAATTTTTCTTTATAGCTGAGTGCATGTCCATTGTGTGTATAGATGCCATTTTTATTGTCCGTTTACCCATTGATGGCCATCTAGACTGGTTCCATTTCCTTTCTGTTGAGGAAAGAGCAGCAATAAATATGAATGTGCAGGTCTCTGGGGTAGGATAGAGTCCTGTGAGCATATGCCCAGGAGCAGTAGAGCTGGGCAATAGAGCAATTCTATTGTAATTGTTTGAGGCATCTCTCTACACTGGTTCCCACAGTGGCTGCATCAGTTCACACCCTCAGCAGCCGGTAATGAGAGTTTCTCTTTCATCACACCCTCGCCAGCATCTGCTGCCATCTGTTTCCTCAATGATGGCCATTCTGACTAGGGAGCAGTGGACTCTCCATTGTAATTCCTACAGTGTCTTTCTGAATAACTGACACCATTCTGCTTTTCTCATAAACTGATGTCTACGAGAGACAAATACAGATTATTTTTATGGTCTGAATTACCTCCCATGACATGCAGACAGATCTCTCAGGAGCTTTGGGCAAAGCCCACATGTACTTTCAGTTTTCCAAAATGTATTGTGAGTAACTTTCAAGAGGTAGAGAAAAGACAGACGCTCAGGGCGAGGAGAGACCTTGGCCATCACTTTGATGCATTTTCTTCCGGCAAGCTGAACCTATTTAACTGACCTCAGACAGGTAGAAATTAATGCTATCTTTAAAGACCTTCAGGGAAGGTGATTCTGCATCATTCCTTAGCAATCAGTTTTTACAGGAATGTCTCCTTCATGTGACCCGAATCCATCAAGTATTCTGGAAGAAGCATCTTTCCCCATTTGAGTTCTGTGTTTATATTTTTCTTTTACTGTTTGCTGAGTCAAGATGCTGGCTGCTCTTTCTGCTACCCCCTTTGTGAGCTGCTCTCATCCAGTTCAGAGCCTGGGAGTCTACATCTTCTGGAGGGGTCCTCGCTGTCCAGCCTACCCCCATCTTCTCTGGAAAGTACCAGTGACAGATGTGGCTGTGCATACATGTCCTGTTCCACATGCAGGCTCCTTTCTCGGGCCTCCTGATGAAAGAGAAAAGAGCTGCAGGGATACTGAGGCCTATTTGAAGGTTCTCACAATCTTCAGTGACCTGAAGCAGAAGTGAGGGCAAGATGGTGCAAAGAGGCCTGTTATGCCTCTACTGAGATAGAGACCTAAGTACCGTTCAGTCAGCAGCTGCGGCCCGATAGGGTACCCAGCACCGTCAGAGTCGTGGGTCTCAGAATTCACCCCAGTTTCCCTAATGTGACTCCACACAGGCAAGCCATCCAAAGCCACCCAAGACTGGAATTAACCTTCATCACACAGAGGAGACATGAAACAGGATGTAATTCACATGAACCAGGCCTTTGACTCGCCTCTCAGCCATCCATCTCCAGGGCAGTGTGATATTAAAAGAGCAAGGAGCTTATGTCCCAGACACTTGTCAGGTGACATTCACGTTGTCTATCTTCTCGGCTCTCCAACTCCAGCAGAATGATTTAATTTTCCTGAGCTTGACTGTTCTCAGTTGTGAAGCTTGAAGCCACAGAGTTCTAAGAATGGGAATAGTATGCACTGTTATGCAAAAAGATTCCCTTCCGCACTGGCATGGTCAGTTCTGGATGAGTCCAGGGCTATGGCTCTTTGTTTATGTCCATCTTGTCCTGAAACTTTCCTGGCTTGTGATGGCTGAGCTGGCTCTCTCATAAAATAACCAGGACTGACATAAACAAACACAATAAAATAGATGTGACTTTCTAACATGACCATCTGCTAAAGAAGGTCACTTTAAGAAATGTTGTCAGGGCTGGAGAGATGGCTCAGCGGTTGGGAGTACTGGCTGCTTTTCCAGAGGACCTGGGTTCAATTACCAGCACCCACGTGGCAATTCACAACTGTCTGTAGTTCCAGTTCCCAGTTCCAGGGGATCTGACACCAATGAACATAAACCAAAGTTAAATGAAATGTTTTTTAAAAAGAAAAAAAAAATTCTGTCCATCACTGAGTCTGTATTCCTTAGTACCAGGAAGTAGAACCCTTAATCTGGAAGAAGGCACAGAGACTACATCATGACACCAAATTCTAAGTGATTCCACGTTTGTTTGACCTTGCAACCATCCTAGAAGACAAATCCTCTGACTTTCTTTGTTCTGGGATTAGCAATGGAGGCCCTAAGAAGTGAAATGAGTGGTCGAGTAGATACAACCAAGCTGAGCCAAGGCTGGACCGGTGACCTCAGCACCACAGCACAAAGAAGATTTTCTTAAGTCTCCCCAAGCGCTCCAGACCTTGCTTCTGTTAGTCTGAAAGGCCCTCGCCTTGGCGCATCATTACCCTACCATAGCAACGGTGCCACCATAGCCCTGTCTGCACTCAGGCACCCTGACACAAAAGCACCTGGAAAGACACTGTACTCTCCTTCCTGGAGGGTGCTGGTCTGTCCTGCCTGGGCTTGGTCCTGTCCAAGCTCAGATGAGGGTGGGATAGAGGTGGGTGCAAGGGTATCTTTGGCTAACACAGAGTTCAGACTTTTATTAGCTGATGAAAGGCATTTTCCCAGAGAAAGATGGTTGTCTTCACTGATTCAGCAGTGTTGACTTGACACCACAAAGACAATGCTGCCCCTAAATATTAGAGATGGCAAAAAAACAGGATAGGGAAAAAACTCAGTGTGCAATGAGACAGACTTCAGTGCAGGACAAAGACTTCAAAGGGCAAGATGCCAAAATGACTTCCCGAGAAACTGAACTGACAATGACGACGTCATTCTGGACCCAAAATGTATCTTAAACCACGCCTCAGTTTCTGTGACACATTGACCCTGCAAGTCAATCTGCTGCGGATTTCTTTTGCTACTAGCACTGACATTCATGGAGACAGTTGTTTTTATTTTTCAAAATTGTGCTTTGATGGTGCATTATTAAATTGATTAGCTCATTAAATAATGAATCAGCAGCTATGATGGACTTGTTGAAAACAAAATAAACATGCTCTAAAGGCTGGAGTAATGGTGCATTGTGTTCTCTATTGAAAAAAAGAAATTGGCCCAGAAAAGCACATAGCCAGTGACATTGTCAGTGTCTTCCATGAGCCACAATAAACCCATCTGAAGATGTTGCTCACTAGGATCTGATTGACTCTAGAGTCTCTCTGACTTGACTTGTTTTAAATGTAAAAACCTCACAGTTTGTCGCTGATGCATATTTAAGTAACAGCATAATGAAAACATACCATTTTTGTTTGTTTTGTGTTTTGAGACAGGTGTGAAAAGGTGTTGACTCTCGCTTCATAATCACAGCACTGGAAGTTCAGTGGATGAAAAACAGGGCAGTTTGCTTTGTGGCTTTGGAAAGTGGACATCAGCCCAAGGTGTCAGGTGTGATGATGGAGGAATACAGAGAATGGTTGTTAAACCCTAGCACAAGCAAGCCCCTTCCTCATTTCCCACATTGTCCCAGCAATTAGGAAGGACAATCTTAAGGTCTTATCTCCCTCCGCTGCTTACATCCCTCTGTTTCTCAACAAAGACCACGTGTGTGGCTCTCCCTACATTCCACATCCTTAGAGATGAAACCTTCAGACATGTGACCTTTTAGGCAAGTGTACCTACTAATTTTCTAATCTTAACTACTAGGTTTTGGGGGAGGGGGCTGGTAGCTTAGCAGGCATTAGTAGAGAGCTCTTGTTTTCCACTTATTTGTAGCTGGACCTGCACTGCCTCTAGGCATCTTTGAAAAATCAACCATGAGATTTTATTTCTTAAACAGGGTCTCACAAAGTAGACCCCATCATCTTGGTACTTACCTCAACCCTGCTGCCTCAGCCTCCAGAGTGCTAGGATTACAGGCATGAACCTCTATATCCAGTTTCTAGAATTTTTCTTTTAAGAGAGAGCCTTTTTTTTTCCTTTGACAAAAGTAATAGAAAATAGTTTAAAATACACCAGTAAATGATAGATGTTTGAAATATTAAAAACTTTGGAGGTGAATAAATTTCAAGGACTTGGGGACTTGGTATATGAAGTAATACTTTTTTCATTTCCAGAGCTCTGCCTGCCTGGAGGAAAAGTGACCAGAGCAATTTGATCTCTTTCGGGTTCAGGGGATGGTGAGCGATGTTGACAGGATTGAGCGTCATAGAAAGTGGCACGTGGGTGTGGGTGTCTTCTCTTACTGTAGGGAGACTTCATGTTCCCCCATGCAAGTGTCACTCAGAGAAACTCCTCCACCCTATTTCCCTTGTGGTAGTTTGAGTAAGAATGGCCCCCACAGCTTCAGATACGTGAATGCTTAGTCGCTAGGGAACAACACTATTTAGAAGCATTAGGACCTTGCTGGAGTAGGTGTGGCCTCGTTGAAGGAAGTATGTCACTGGGGGTGGGCTTTGACGTTTCAGGAGTCCAAGCAAGCCAGGCCCAGGATCATTCTCTCTTCCTGCTGCCAATGGATCCAAATATCAAACTCTCATTTACCCCACCAGCACCATGTCTGCCTGCATGCTGCCATGGTATCCATCATGTTGATCACAGGCTAAACCTCTGAAACTGTAAGCCAGCCTCAATAAAATGCTTTCCCTTATAAGAGACACCATTACCATACAGCAATAGAGCACCGATTAAGGCAGCCCTAAGGGACATCTTTTATTCTAATTTCCAACTGTCTTAACTTTTTTTCTCAAGACTGAACATGATGGTAAACTCCTATAGTGACAATGCTTAAGACATGAAAGCAGAAACATCAGGAGCTCAGGGTCATTCTCTACCACAAAGCAATTTCAAGGGCTACATGGCCTACATAGCAAGTTTCAGGATAGACAGGGATGCATGGTGAGACCTTGTCTCTAGTGAGACCTTGTCTCCAAAAAACAAAAACAAACAAGAGAGAGCATAGATAGGACAGTACAGACTCAGAGACACGGCTTAATTGGTTTTTTTTAAAAAATTCAAAATATTAACAAGATAAACGTTTTTCTCCAGTAATCTTTTTATAAAAGTTGTGTCTGTATGCTCAGGAGGAAAGCTGCCTTCTGGCCTTTTCCTAACTTCGTCACTTAGTTCTGAGCTTGGCAGTCAAGAGAAGCTGTCAATTTCTGGGTGCAGAATCAGCCGGAAACTGTTTTCTCTGCTCCCAGCATCCTTTCTGATGATTCTCAGCCATCTCCTGTGGGGTTCTTGTTGACTACAGCAGTCCACAGGAGTTTGATTTCTCTGCCTGCACTGGAACAATTCACTCAGAAGATCCTCTTGACCTTAGCCTGGCCTGTCTGGAATGAGCCTCTTCCCTGCCACCAGTGAGCTTTCCCTATGTCTGTCCTTCCCCAAGGTGGAGCTTGGGGCCACCTTTAATGCCTCCAATCTGATCCTTGTCTCCAGCCCTATCCATTCTGCTTCCATTGCCTAGCCCACCTACTCTTTTTGTGAATCCATTTGTTTGTTTGTTATGTTACATGCCAGGGACTATGATGGACCACACTCAAGACAGCAGAGTCACAGCCCTGTCCCCCACCCCACTGTGGGCCATGCACAATAGCACATGGCTGCTGTACAGTGTGCTGCTGCTGCTACTGCTTTTTTGCAGAGTCGACATGATGGGGTCGGTCCTGTTCCTTATCCTACTGCGCAGAGTGTGTGCACTGGACTTCTGTCTGTTCTAACGTTTCCTAAGCTTGCTTCTTAGTGTTCTTCTAAAAATTCTCTCTCTCTCTCTCTCTCTCTCTCTCTCTCTCTCTCTCTCTCTCCCTCCCCCCCGTGTGTGTGTGTGTGTGTGTGTGTGTGTGTGTGTGAGAGAGAGAGAGAGAGAGAGAGAGAGAGAGAGAGAGAGAGAGAGAGAGAATGCATACACAGAGATCAAAAGACAGCGTGTGGAGTCAGTTCTCCTTTCTTCCACTCTGCAGGGTCTAGGGATAGAATTCAGGTCATCAAGCTTCGTGGAGTCGCCTTTACCTGCTCAGCCATCTCACAGGCCTCCAAAGTCATTTTTTAAAAACTATTTTTTTCTAAGTAAGCATATAGAGCAATGAACTATGTTACGGCATATATTTTCATATGTGTATACAGACACATGCGTGTATCACTACGTTTTGTCCTTTCGCTTTTAGTTCTACCTTGTGTGTGTCTGCATCACCTGTGTGCATCCCTGGGGAGACCAGGACTGGATGCCAGATGCTCTGGGTCTGTAGTTAGAGATGGTTGTGAGCTGCCATGTGGGTGCTGGGAATCGAACCCAGGTTCTCTGGAAGAACAGTCAGTGCTCTTAACCACTGAGCCATCTCTCTAGTCCTGTTTTGTTCTTTTTTTATTCCCCCTTCTCCATCCTGTCCTCTCTTTACATTTGCTGCCAACCCTTGTCTCAAACAATAAAATGAGAACAAAAGATAAGGTAAGGATGATGCATTAAATCCTAAGTGTCTTGTGATCAACAACACAGAGCCTGTAGGCCAAGCCATCTACTTCAGAAACCTCTCATTCCAAGGCCAGCGTTACATGCACAGGCGCTGTGAGAATTCTATGAAGCCACCACAATATCATCATCTGTGATGTTCATGAAACCATGACCATCTGTGATGTTCATGAAACCATGACCGGGAACTCACATGCTTCCAGAACAGAGTAGAAGGCAATAGAGGGCTAATATAGCTTAGGCCAGCCTCTGCCCTGAGAGGAACGCTGATTAAATGGTTTCATTGCTGTTCCAAACAGACCAATAGCATGTGCCTCAGGTAACCTGCTGTTGCTCCTATGTGCACTGCATATGGTTCCTTATTCCTGCCACCTGAAAACCTGAGTGCCACTCTCAAGAGCCAGGTATTTATTATTGATTTGTAGACTGGCCCTCCCATGGGAATGCCCTCTTAGGTGGTGGCAGAGTTGTTTCAATTGCTCGGCATGAAAAACAAAGTATGAAAGTATAGACGGATCCCCTTTTGTGAAGGTCTTTGCAGCTAATGCACAAGCATGTGCTCCTGTGTCCTACCTGGGTCAGTCAGCTGAGCAACACAAAGCATCCTCCAAACTGCACTTACTCGTGCTGTTACTATTCAGCCACACACTGGAGGAGAGTTAGAACCATGCTTTTGCAGGGTGACATCCAGTGTAGCAGAGGCAAATTGGTCTTCAGGATAACTGGAGCTCCTAATTCTTCAGATGGAATATGGCTACGATCTAGAACATGGAAGAACACAGAAAACGTGGAAGACATCTCACGTGGGACACAGAACCCTCTTTCTGCAGATTCTATGTCTGAGAGCTAAGACCAGTCCCCATCTCACCTGGGTACAGTCAAAGCAGTCACCTGGGTCTCTAGTATCATGATCATAGAGTAGAAGGTCACTACATATCTGTGCCTTTACACATCAGGCCTTTTGGGGGCCTTACCTTATCACCCACCCCTATATTGCCTACTTTCTTCACCAAATTGCTAGTCACCACTTTTACCAAGACTAAAGAAAACACCCTCCTTCCTCAAGGTGGGAAGAGAGACAATTGAAGTAGAAAAGAAAGGAATGTGTGATCAAGGACAGCAAGTCCGTCAGTCTAGAAAAAAGGCCTTTCCAAAGAGGGGACCAGGTCTAAATCAGACTTCCCATGGCCAGAGAAAAGCCAGAGTGAGTGGACACAACAATGATTTCACTGATGAGGAGGGATCCCACTTCCCAGGACAGACGATCCTGTCTGGGACAGCAGATGTTCTGTACATAGATTGATTTTCAATCAATTTGTAGGGCCAGATAGGAAGGACAGATGCTCTGGAAACGTCCCTGTCACTTGCTGTCTGAACCTTCTTCAGTTTATACTTTGGATGCTGGGCTCGGTAAGACCACATGTCTGAGTGGGTAGGTTTTTGGCCTGAGGATGGGCTTGGTGATCACAAGACATGGGGGTGGGTTGATCTGCAAGGTGTAGGGGATACTGGGCACTTGGCTTTGGGAAACAGGTATTTGAGTGCCAGAGAATGACAGGTGTCTGGCAACATTAGAAACAAGAAGAAATAACTGAACCAAGTCAGGTGAGAAAAATATTTTTAACTATCTCTCCTAAATAAATATTGCTTGAGCAGAATGGGCAGGCCAAAACTAGCAAGGAAATAATGTCAGAGTCTGAGCACTTCCCAGCAGTGAAAATGTAGAATACCAGAGTAGGCCCTCAGGTCCTACTGGAGATCTTCTGGTGTGTACACAGCTGGCCACAGGACATTGCTGAGGGCTGGAGTGTCCAGAATGGTGAATCTTTGGAACGTTTAGTGTGGATAATCTGTGTGAGCAACACAGAGTCATCAATTACTTATTTTGCAAAAACCCAACATTTAAAAACAGGGTAATCTACTTCTATCATCATTTTGTCACGGAAAGACATTTTCTGCTTCAAATATTAAGAAAGGTATTGTGGGAGCACAACTCTCCCTAGGAACCTCGGTTGACAGTGAGACACTATACACTACCCTGCCTTTTCTCGTGTTCTCAGGTCATCAACAAAGCCAAGGGCAGCTCTGATGTAGATCGGTTGGTAGAGTTTTCATCTATTATCTGTGAGGACTAGGTTCAATCCCTAACACCACACCTCTGTCTCCCCACTTGGAGAATAAAGGCAGGGAAATCAGTTCAAGGTCATCTTTGGCTATATGGTGAGTTTAAGTTCAGTGTGGGCTACATGAGATCCTGTTTCTGACACACACACACACACACACACACACACACACACACACACAGGGAAAAAAAACAAGCAAACAAACAAAAACCCTCTTGGTGACTCTAAAGGGAGAGCAGCTTCAAGAAGAGCAAGAGAATTCTCCTAGCTTGCACTGTGGCTATCCTTTCCTGTGCAACTGTTCAGAGCTTGCTATTTCTATTTCCAAATATCCTGTGGAGTATGGAAGCATGACACCATCCTGCCCATTCCAGGAAGGAGGTAAAGATCAGATGCAGTTCTGAGTGTGAGACCTCTCCTTCTAAAACCCAGCTAAACAGAATTCAGTGCATCACCCAGACACCGTCACCCAGACACCGTCACCCAGACACCACCACCCAGACACGGCCACCCAGACTGTCAGCTTTCCTGTCTTTCAGAAGAGAGGAAGTACCAAGCAGCACATTAGGGTGTAGGACCGGAATTCAGCTGCAACACTGAACCTGACAGGGTCACACTGCACGCATGGAGTGGAGCATTGACAAAGCCGTATGGGAAGTCAGTGGAAAGCATAAGTCAAGCAGAAAGCCAGGCTGCGTAAAAGCTGGGCCATAGCTGGGCCATCTGTTTCTCACAGAAGTGGGTAAGCAGCTGCTCCAGTCCTTGAGGAGAGCCCCAGACTGGGACAAGACTCTGCATGGTGGACAGTTGACCCAGGCTTTCATCACCAAAGAGCGAGGCAACACTCAGTACTGAAATGCTGGACCATATGGAGCATGCTAGGCTCACCTCTTAATTCCCAAGGTCATGATGATGAGGGCTCCACCCTGGTCAGAGGACTTCAAGGAGCCAGGACAGCTAATAACAATAAATTGGCCCAGGTCAGAGAGTCTAGAGGACCCAGGTTAACCGACTAAGAAGACCCTGAGAGGCCAGAACAGCCAAGTGAGAGGGCCCTGAGGAGCCAGGACAGCCAAGTATGTCCATTTGACTAGGATTCTAGCACAGAAAAGGGACTTTTCTAAGGAAACTGATAAGATCCAACTATAGACTGAGATATAACAGCAGCTATAGACACAGAAATAGCCAGTTTATGCATACTCTCAGAGCTGACCTTCACTGGGACTCCTTTGGGCACAACTTCATCTAGACAGCCCAGCCTAAGAACCTTCCCTGGCAGAAGAGTTTCCATGATATGTACCAACCCCAGGGTGGTGGCACCTTTTTCTAGGGTTGGGACTCAATCCAGCTCCTCAGAGGTCACAATAGGAGTATAGTATCTATGTTAAGGTAGGATAGTCAGAGGCAACAACATCAGAACTGCCCAACAATTGCTGGCCAGCAAGAAACCCTGGTTGGAAGTACTCTCCTATCTGGGGTAACATGCCTATGGCTCTACAGCATAGGTACACATCTGGTGAATGAGACTCCAGGGTGCCTTTCTCTCTATTTTTCTGCTTAGGGACCACCTGTGTTTCTAGTTCCCGTGGAGGCAGGAGTGTCATTCCATGCCAAGACAGAGGATGGTGGGATGAGGGATATTTGGGTTGAAAAAGACTGAAGGCCAACACAGTTTGAAGTTCTTGAGGCATGGCCCATGCCAAGGCTGCATCTGTAAAGCACATCTGAAATAGAACGCCACATCTCTGCATCAGAGATGCTTCAGAGGAAGAGTGGAGTCTTTAGTACTATTCTGTGGTGGGGTGTTCATTCAAGAAGATTGCTCAGGCATCGTTGAAGCCAATAGAAAGTCTTTATTAGCCAGATGGAGACTACGCTGTGTGTTGGGGATCCCAGTGTGTCTTCCCCATGGAGCCAGCCTTTCTCAGGGTGACCTTTGAAGCACAAAAACCATGTTCTTGGTTGACATAGTTCAGCCAGAAGAACAGTTAGCCAGAAGCAAGACTATAGAGGCTAAAAAGCAGGGTTAGTCCATTTAGAGACCTTTCTCTAACTGTGGACTTTGATGGATTAGGCTTTTGTCTTTGTTTTGGCGGCTGATGCTGTCTAGGTGTGGAGTTTTACCGCCTGAATGGAACTTTCATAATACAGTTGGTTGTGCTAAGGTCTCAGGGACTACTACCATCTGGGGCCCTGTGACAATTCCAATGGGAAGTCAGGAAGAAACTGAGGAGACAGGAAGAGCCCACAGTGGGTCTGGGAGCATGAAATCGGGTCAAAGTTCCTCACTGAGCCCAAGCCATGTGTCACAACCCAATGCATGGTCCCATCCACTTGAACTCGAGGAACAAGGAAGCATCCTGTAAGCCAGCCAGTTAGTGTGTAGTTACAAGTTCTAGGAAGTGTTCTGAAGAGGAATCATGAGACATCTGAGGGAAGTGACACCTGGGCCAAGTGACAAGAGCAGCTGTGTGGTCCCTGTGCTGTCCTGCAGCACTCTTGTCTACCCTCAGGTTTTCATCTTAGCTCTGTCTTCTGTGCCACCAGATGCCCCAGTACCAAAGCCACTCTACATCTTTCTGTTGTTGCTATGACACGGGGTGCCAGTCTCCATGCACAAGGGAACCAGCACTCTCAGTGTGACCCTCTTTTATCCTATCCTATAGAAGGTGCCTCAGGAGGCCATTCCATAGGCTCCTCCTAAGGGCCACTCCCATCTCTTTGCTAATCCACTGGTCTTCGTGTAGACTGCCCTCCATGAGCCCTTGTCTCTATCTCTCTGAGAAGCCCTACGGTGGGATTGGTAGACTTCATTGTCTGGTGACTGGAGGGATAGCCAAGTTAGTTCAAGCTGTTACAGAAAAATACCGCTGCCTGAGTGGTGAATTACTTGCCACTCTTCTGAAAGTTTGTAGTTTGTAGCTCAAACCATAATTGGTTTTAATAATAAAAACTCAGAACCAGATATCAAGGTAAATGCTGAAAGATCAGAGAGACAGAGGAGCCAGCCATAGCCACCTCTCACCTCTACGACTTCTCAGACTGAAAAAGAGTGAACTCCTATCTCCTCTAACCTTATATTTCTCTCTCTGCCCAGCCATATGTATTATTTCCTGTCTCTGATTCCCTAAATCTGAATTAAAAACATGTGCCTCCCAAGTACTGGGTTCAAAAGCATGAGGTTCCAAGCACTGGGATTAAAGGTGTGAGCCTCCACTGCCTGGCTCTGTATCACTTCTAGACTGGATCAATCTTGTGTAGTCCAAGCCTTGAACTTCTGATCATCCTACTTCTTTCTCTCAAGTGCTGGGATTAAAGGTGTGTGACACCACTGTCTGGCATCTACGTTAACTAGTGACTAGCTCTGCCCTCTGATCTTCAGGCAACCTTTATTTCTTAGAGCACAAACAAAAAATCACCGCAGTAGTCCAAGATCAAGATCAGTGTAATGAGGGCCTTTTACTAGTTTGTAGACAGCCACTTTCTCTCTACATCCTCACATGATGAAGAGATGGTGATGGATATAGAGACAGAGATGATAAAGATGGGACTGGAGATGCTGTAAATAAATAAGATGGAGCTGGGGATGATGGAGGTGGACATAGACAAGGAGAAAGAAGGGCATATAGAAAATGGGTAATAGCCTAGTTGGTGCATTAACAGCAATTGTTGCAGAGAGATGGAGGTGAAAAGAGAGAGATGGAGCTAGAGGTAGAGTTAGAAGTGATAGGAAAGAGATGAAGGTGGATATGACAGAGCTAAGGAGAGAGTGAGGAAGGTAGACATGAGCATAGAGTGGAGGTATAGAAACGATAAAGGAGACGACTAGAGACATGGCTCAGCACTTAAGGGCAATGACTGTTCTTCCAGAGGACTCGGGTTCGATTCCCAGTGCCCATATGGAAACTCACAACCGTCTGTAACTCCAGTTCCATGGGATCCAATGCCCTTTTCTGTCCTCTGAGGGTACCAGGAACACATGTGTTGCACAGGCATGCATGCAAGCAAACACATAAAGTAGAAATTAAAAACTCTTCAAAAAGAACAAAGAAAGGTGGTAAATGAGAAGGAGAGAGCCAGAGATAAGGGCGAGAGATGGTGGTAGGGTGATCTCTGATTGCTTTTCTTACATGGACAATTGATCCCATTATAGGGGCCCCGCCATTCATTTAAATCTATCATGATTCACTTCCCAAGTGCTGTGCCTCCATTGGTCATCCCAGTATGAGGGACAAGGTCTCCATCATGAATTACAGGAGCCACAAGCACTTAGTAGGTGATGACATTCAGTGACACAAAGACATAACACTAGATACAATACATCCTGCAGCTTCAGCAGAGGTGTGCAGGGCAAGGTGAGGGAGGAAACCGTGCCTTAGCCTCTGTGGCCACTGTGGTTTGCATAAAAAGGAAGAAATGGCATTAAGAAAGTGCAATCACTGAGTTTTAGAAAGTTTAAAAGGGAAAATATGGGCCAGAATTAGCCAACCTCTGCTCAAGGCCATTGCAGAAGTCAGGAAGTGTATAAAGAGGCCCTTGCCTTCTGTAGCTACAGGATGGATGGCTTGGGACATTGGACACCGGGGTCATTGGCAGACAGAAAGGCCATAATGGAGGATCAATTTTTACAGTTCTCTCAGGGACCACTTCCACAGGAATTCACAGGCAGACTCCTATGCTGGATGTCCAGCACCCAGACTGAGCAAAGCAGCCCCTCCCTCACTAAAGGCACATCCACAGCCTTCTGTAGAAAATTAAAATGTCAAGACAACTTAAAAACTATTAATGTTTTAATTTAAACAATTTAAAACTCCCTGAGAAATATGCACAGTGATCCCAAACAGGACAAAATCTTGGAGGAATATAATAGCATCCATGTAGAGTTTATTTTGAACATGTACATGTTGTAAGAATTGAACTCATTTTTCTTCATTTGTTTTTGAGACAGAGTTTCTCTATGTAGCCCTGGCTGTCTTGGAACTTGCTATGGAGATCATGTTGTCCTCAAACTCACTGAGATCCATCTGTCTCTGCTTCCCAAGTGCTGGATTAAAGGTAGATGCCTCAACTTCCAACCTTATTTAGAGATAGGATTCTATCAGATAGAAATTCAGACCTGTTAGAAATAATCAAGAGGGGCTGGAGAGATGGCTCAGCGGTTAAGAGCACCGTCTGCTCTTCCAGAGGACCAGGGTTCGATTCCCAGCACCCACATGGCAGCTAACAACTGTCTGTAGTTCCAGTTCCAGGCAAACACCAAGGCAAATAAATAAATAAATAAAGTTTAAAAAAAAAAAAGAAAAGAAATAATCAAGAGCACTGGAAATAATCATCATTTAAAGAAAGCCATCCTCAGTCCTGCTAGTTTTTGTAAATGTGCATTGGGGTTCATACTGTTTATACGCATAACCCTTATGGCAATCAAAGTGAGAGGGGTAGTCATGGAGGGTATGATGTATGCACAGCGGCATGGCTTCTGCCTAAATATCACAAAGTGCTGTACTTGTAACTGTAAGTAGACAGTGGAAAATCAATGCACAGCATCCCCAAACCAACTTCAAAGAAAAAAATCAGATCTAGATGAAAAACAAATAAATGACACAAAATGGAAGTCTTTAATCTTGTCAAACAATCCAAAAGAAGATATAAAAGCAGGAGTAAACTGAAAACCCAAATGGAGAATCCTAAATCTATTATAACAAAAATGAACATAAAGCCTCTGATTCAAAGATGATCAAAATGGCTTTCAGAAGTGATCCCAGCTACAGACTGTGTCCCGGAGCTGCACAAGACGGTGCCTGTTGTAACCTTGGTAGTCTTCAAAGCAGAGAATGAAAGCAACCAAAGAAAGACACTTCATAATAACAGAGCAATCAATCATTCATAAAGGCAGAGATCATAAATATGAATGTATCTAGTGACAGAGCGCCCCAGTATATAAAGCCAATGTTGACAGAATTGAAGGAACAGACATTTGCATAATAATAAGTGGAAATTTAACAGCTGATATCTAAAATGCAGAATGAGGAGGAGGATAAAAGCCACAGGCTGGGAGAAAATATTTATAAAATATATCTGGAAAAGACTCATCCGAGATCCACAAAGAACTCTTAAAACTTGAGGAAGAGAAGAAAATCTTGAAAAACTGATTTTAAAATGGGCTAAAGGTTTGAACATTCTCAAATGAGAAACATAGATGGCAAGGATACATGTGAAGAGGTTCTCATGTGTTGACAGAGAACCACAAATTAAAACATCAGTAAGGTGCAGCTGCATCTCGCATAATGAAAGAAACCTGAACCCCCAATAATTACAGCGCTAGCAACAAGATGAGGCAACAGGAATGCGCATGCCTTGCTCATGGTTGTTACAACAGTGATTCCATTCAGAAGTACAGTTTGTCTGTGTTTTCTCATTGGTCCAGGCAATCACACACTTAGGTACTTTTCCAGCTTACCTGGAAAACCATGTGCACACAAATGACTGCCACAAACGTGTATGGTAATTTTTTAATAATCCCCTAGTTGTGGAATTCTGTCTTCTAACCATGACAAGGCAGTTGTCATCTAAAATCATAGTAGCTGTGAGTACTCAAATAAGATCCTGACAAGACTGGACCATCTAACATTCCCTCACATGATAGGGGAGGCTGTACAGGGAATCATGAGTCCCTGCCCATCTTCCAGGATATATAAGTAGCTGATAATTGCTATGGAGGGTGATTCTTCCTTAGTGGTGCCCATGCCTGTCAGGAAATCCCACCCATGTTCCTATAAGTAATCCCAAATACACTCATTGGTTACCATTTGTTACAATGCCAGACATAGGTACATGTCCTGATTCCCTCTACTTGTGGAAAACATTCCCATATCAGGTCTGATTTCTCCCCACATATCAACCAATGTCCTCAGTGTTGCAGAGACATCGTGGTACTTCGAAACTCAAGCACAGCACTAAACACCTACCATCATGACAGACCCAGGGATTGGGAGATAGCCCCACAAAAACGCCCACTTCACATGCCAGTCACATCTCGCTGGATTGCTTCAAGTTCTGCCTAATTGGACACAAACAGAGGGCTCCCTGATCCCCCATCCTGGTTTGCTTCTTTGCTGCTTAGTTAATGTTCTATTGCTGTGAAGAGACACCATGACCACAGCAACTTTTAAAGGCACACATTTATCTGGGGCTGGCTTACAGTTCAGAGGTTTACTTCTCATCATCAGTTATCATTATCATCTTGCGGGAAGCATACACACAAACATAGTGCTAGAGAAGTAGCTGAAAGTTCTACACTTGGATCTGCAGGCAACAGGAAGAGAGAGTGAGCCACTGGGACTGGCTTGAGCCCACCCCCAGTGATGCACTTCCTCCAAAGAGGCCACATCTACTCCAACACCTTTGGGGGCCGCTTTCATTAAAACCACCACAAATGGGGCTGGAGAGACTGTGGACTGTTATTCCAGAGGACCTGAGTTTGATTCCCAGCATCCACATGGCAGCTGACAACTGTCACAGTTATACATGCAGACAAAACACCAATTCACATAAAATGAACATAAATAAATAAATAAACCACCACAAACACCAAGACCAAAAGCAACTTGGGGAGGAAAGGGTTTATTCTCAAAGGTCATTGAGGAAAACCAAGACAGGCAGGAACTGAAGAGAGACCCTTGAGGGTGCTACTTAATGCCTTGCTCTCTAGGTTTGCTCAGCTGCTTTTCCATCTATTCCAGGCCCACCCACCCAGGAGTGGTGCTGCCCACAGTGTACTGGGCCCCCCACTCCCACATAAATCATTCATGAAGAAAATGCCCAACAGACATGCCCACAGGCTGGTGCAATGAAGGCAATGCCTCAGGAGAGGTTGATTCTTTTCCTCAGGTGACTCTAGTTGGTGTCATGTTGACAGATCTTGGTAGTTTGCTATGGCAGCTTACAAAATCCAGGGAAGCACTGCTGCTGGGCTAGTCCAAGAAAATGTGGATGCATAGGTAGATGCAATATCTGAGGCCAAGGTCTCAGGGTACTGAGCACAGGAGCTTCTGTCCCTGTGGATCTGGGATAGTCATCTTCCTAACCCTGGGGTACATTACCCAGTGTTGTCCAGGAGTCATGGAGGCATTGCCACTAGGAATGACTGGCTATTAACTCAACCTCCCATCCTTCCCTTCCCCTATAGGGCAGGGGTGAGCAGAGCTCCAAACTTTAGATTGTGATTTGGACTTAGTGACTAGTACCCACCTGGGATCCCACTGAAATTGACCTCATTAAAGAAAAAGGTGGGGGCTGGAGAGATGGCTCAGCGGTTAAGAGCACCGTCTGCTCTTCCAGAGGACCCGGGTTCGATTCCCAGCACCCACATGGCAGCTCACAACTGTCTGTAGTTCCAGTTCCAGGCAAACACCAAGGCAAATAAATAAATAAATAAATAAATGAAGTTAAAAAAAAAGAAAACAAGTATATTTAAGAAAAAGGTGTCCGGGGCTGGACAGATGGCTCAGTGGTTAAGAGCACTGAGTGCTCTTCCAGAGGACCCGGGTTCAATTTCCACCTCATAACTGTCTGAAACTTTGGCTTCAGGGTAACACACCTATGTACCTAAAATAAAAATAAATAAATAAATCTTTAAGAAAAAGGTGTACTCAAACATCCAGGAAGTCCCCAGGGATATAGCTGTATAAGAACTGACACCTGATCCCTGTTATACATATTTCTTGTTATTTTGAGATATCACATCTTGAGCTAACTTTGCAAATGAAATTGTCATAAACCAGATGTGGTGAGCATCTATGAGACAGGAAGATTGTAAGTTCTAGGCCAGCCTGGACTTCAGAATGAGACCCTCTGGGAAGTTAGGGGGAAAAAAGAGAGAGATAATATTAAACAATCATGAACAGAATATTAGAAATAAAGCCTGGAGGTTCAAATGTGAGAGAGAAATGTCATATATGGCATGTTCCTGAAAAAAGCTTTGTGCCACAGAAATATCACAGTTTAGTCTGGAGAGAGACCTTTGAAATTATCATCTGGAGAACTTGAGCCGTGTGTGTGTGTGTGTGTGTGTGTGTGTGTGTGTGTGTGTGTGTGTGTGTGGTGTGCTGTGTTGTGTGTGTTATATTATATAATATAATAATGTGTATATATGAAACCTGCGAAAAACATGAAGAAGTCCCAGATACCCTTTTCCCCATGTGCCTGTATCCTTTGGCAATTGTGTTCTATATTTTTTCTCTTGATATATACACATGTTTTCTCTAAATTTAGAGTGAGCTGTGTGCATCCAGAACACTTACCTTTCAAATATTCTCCTTCTAAATATTTTTGTTTGTGAGCCTAGCCTTTAATGGCTGAGCCATCTTTCCAGCACTGCCTTCTAAATATTTCAAGTCTGTTTCCTAAGACCATGGATACTTCCTAAAACATTCACAGTGTAACTATCAAGTTCAGTAAATTTAACGTTGACACACTATTCCATTACATCTTCTGTCTGTATTCCGCTTCTATCCTGACCCCGTGGCGTCCTTCATCATATTTTTTCTCCGGTACAGGATCTATTCTAGGCTCCTGCTATGCTTCATTCTCCTTGCTTCTTAATCCCTGGCTCGTCTCTGCCTTGGTGACACTGACAGAGTGCTGGCCTTGATAGTCATATAGAAAGCATTTATGATACTGCAACTCTGTGCCGGGAGCAGGAAGAGAGAGGCTTGGAGGTGACAGGGACCAGTGTGAGGATGGCCCCCCCACACCTACACACCCTGCCTCTTTCAGAACACTCTATGCTGTTCCCATCATGGACAGAACCATCAGGCACCTGGCTGGCAATCAAAGGGCTTGTCTGGTGGCCATGAGGTCCCACTCCTGATTTCCATTTTTGTTTTACATGCACAGAGTTGGCTGGGAGGAGTTTAAGGATGCATATGCACCCCTGTACCACACTTACAGGAGGCAGGACCTGACACCATCCACCCATGTCAGGCCTGGCTGTATCCTGTGGTCTCCTGGGCTCATGACACACAGGGTTTAGACCAGCTCCTCAGTTAACTGGAACAGCCAAGCAGTACTGTGGGAAGTTGCTCAAGAAAACATCTACAAATGGTGATAGGGAATATTTCGATTATTCTGAGCTATTCAAACTCTGGGCCAAATACAGTTTACAGGATCTAAGGGAAAGCTGCAGGCCTGGTAAGCACCATGGAAGGACTAGTGTCATTGAAGGAGACGTAATCTAGACCTTATTTATTCACTTACAGTGGACCCCGACATCTGTCCTGCTCTTAAGATCAATGATGGAAAAGAATCCATGATTCTTTCACAGAAGAACCTGTTTTCCTCCATCTGATGCTTAATTTCCCACCCTCCCGAACTGGTCCTCTCTGGTCTGGGCTAACCATCAGGCTCCTCTGTCCTCTGCAGCATGATGTCTGTCAAGCCCTGCTCATGCAAACTCACTAAGCTGCCAGTGAATAATAATAATAATAATAATAATAATAATAATAATAATAATAATAGAAAACTAGGTCCCTTTATTGTGGGATGAAGTCTGAGCATGGAGGAAACTTGACTGTCGGCCTGATCTCAGCAACTAGCAAAATCCTGAGCACAGGGGTGCTCCTGTTGGGGGTTCACTCTGAGAGAGAAGCATTGTCTAGAGAAGAGGGTGGAGACTGGAGGACAAGCCTCTGAAATGAGGCCCCAGTTCCTCTCTTGGCTGGCTACAGAGCTGCAGAGACTCCACATGATGCCTCTAGAAACTGTGTGGGAAGGAGAAACCAGGGCAAGAGGCAGGTCTTTCCTTCCCACTAGGCATTCAGGAAACTGGATCATGGGGAGGTCTCGATTGCACTTTATATGGTTTTATGTCCCTCCATATTCCTAGCACATGTGTCTAATGTCAATAAATGGTTGTAAGTCACTATGTGGGTCCTGGGAATCCAACCCCAGTCCTGTGGAAGAGCAACCAATGCTCTTAACCACTGAGCAATCTTTCCTGCCCTATTATGGTATTTAAAGTATTATTATTATTAGGGGAAGATTCATGCACACCACAGCACACATGTAGAGGGTTAGGACAACTTTGTGGAGTCATTTTCTCTTCTTCCAACATGACGTAAGCTCTGGAGACCATTAATGCCAGGCCTTGCACAGTAAATATCTCTACCCCTAAGCCATCTTGCCAGCTCCCGTGTATTATTCTGGTGTCACTGATCCACAGCTATGAAGACTATCTTCTTGTGAGCCAGTCCATCATCCTGCCATGACTTCACAGATGCTGGCAGGAGGCACCAGCATCCCGGACCAGACATGATGGACAGAGAGCATGCTTTTCAAATCATTATTCCCAAGCCCCTCAGTGATGTGGTTGGGACCAGTCAGACTTCAGCACACATGAGCACTGCCATCTCTGAGGACAGGAACTCTGGAGGAGACACTGTGGTTGTCTTTTGAGGCTGTTTGCTATATAGGCTTTCTGGGAAGGACCACATAGAGCAAAGGTCAGCATTTGAAAACGGGAAGAAATGTGAGGCACCTGTAGGGGGTTTCCTGATGCAGCCCACAGAGAGCTTGTGACTAAGGCTTTGAAGATAACAGTATAAGAAGCAGTCACAGTGCCAGACATAGCGTCTCAGTCTTTTAACCCTGGCAACCGGAAGATAGGGGTAGGTGGATCTCTGTGAGTCCAGGCAGGCCAGGACTACACAGTGAGACTCTGTCTCAGAGAAGAAATGGTGGGGGAGGGAGGGAGGGTGGGAAGGGTGGTGAGGGTGGTAATCATGATGGTCAGAAGCCACCACCATATAAAGATTCATTGATCTATTTATATATTAAGTAAAATCGATGTCTTTGAGTTTTATCGCCTGTAGAATTGACTGGACTAAGCCCTGACCATGGGAACAGGAGAGCTCTGGACATAGAATGGCAGGTGAGAGGTAATGGGTTATTCTGTGTCATTGCTTTCCCATTGGCTAACTTTGACCTGAGTGACTACAGTCAGGTGTCTGAAGACATAGAGGCCGCTGCTCATCCACGGGCCATATCAGGGGGAAGTAATTAATTGATCCAGTAGCATTTTTAAGTTGTGCTGATACAGCAATCACTTGGGAACCAGCCAAAGCGGCTGTGCTTCTGGGAAGGGGGATGAATGGAGCTAGCAGAGCAGATCTGGGATTGTACCCACTGAGCACACAGCCTTGTGCATCAAGCTCCCCCTCCCTGCCCTGAACGGTGCAGTTACCCTTTGAAAGGGCTGGAGAAACAGCTGTTCTTTGATAAGGAGCCACTTGGAGGAGAAGGTGGGACTGTGTTTTCCTGATACAGAGGTAATTCCAGTTTTACTTCTGTTCATGCAACAAAATACTCTGATAGGAACAAGTTTGGGGAATAAAGGGTTTATTCTAGATCACAGTTGAGGGTTATAGTTCATCATTGTGGGGAAAATCACATGACCATAGCTTGAGGTAGCTGGTCACACCATAACAAGAGAGAATGCACACATACAGGCTTACTTGCTTGTAAACTTGTGCTCAGTTTAGTTTCTTTCTTTTTACACAGTTTGTCCCCTGTTAAGGGAATGGTGCCACCCATGGTGGGCTGCATCTCTTCACATCAATAAATTTAACTAAAACAGTTCTCTACAGATAAGCTCACAGGCTCACTGAGACTCTCTTCTAGGCAATCTAGGCAACTCTCTTCTGGGGTTGTGTCAGTTTGGCAAAGCCAACCATCACAGCAGCTCTGAGGCATAAGAGTCTAGAAAGAGCCAGGCAGCATCAATAATCCCCATCCATGCCCAGTGAAAATATACTGAGTTTGGGGGCTATAATGCTAACACCTTATGGGTGAAGAGTGGGTATCTTAGAGTTAATGGTTCTACTCTCCACTGAAAGATGAAGGTACAGATCACAGCTTTACACATTCTTCAAGTCAGATCTGTGGCCTGGGTCCCTGGGAGGTTCACCTTGAAAGCCTCTTGGGTGGGAACCACAAGAAATGAAGAGCCCCCCCCCTCTCTCTCTCAGCACAGCCCCCACTGGCCTTGCTGCAGCAGGAGAAGGATGCTATAAAGACATAGTGTGTGAACCACTGATCTACGTGCCCTTTAAGGAGCCAGGCAGTTGCTGAGTGGGTATTGTCCACCAAAGTTCATGATTAGTCTAGTTCATACACCTGCTGATCAATAGCTGAGGCAGCTAAATGTAGGATAAATAAATGCATAGATGCATAGTCAGAGGGGTAGATGAGTAATGTGAAAATCTGAACAAACGAACCTCCTTTAGGGAGTTGCATGCTCTGTGCCATGAGCAAACAGTCTGAAGTTCTACAGAGACTACATCAGCCTCTGTAGTAATTTTACAGGTAGCTTAGACTTTCCACACCACAGTCTCACAGTGAGATGGTGTGTGCTTCGCCAAGGAAATTTATCCACATCTCCAAGAATGCCCAAAGGAGCATTGAGATGGTTGTCATTTGGGGTAGAAAGAGGCAAATCTATGAGCAAATGTCAAGAGGGCACTGTTGCCAAAGATGGTGGTTTGTCCATTTGTGTGTGCATCTGAAGATCAATTGGTGGATGGCAATAGATAGAGAATGGATTACATATATAAAATTAGGACTGCCAAAAGGATGGGTACATAAAAGATACAAAGGGGCTAAGCAGAAAGAATCTCCCTGACTGGGAGAAGTTCTGGACTTTTCCTTCTTCTGGAAGAAATGAGGAGATATGATGGAGACACTAGACACCGTCAACTCTATCATTTATGGCACATCTTTGATGTATACCTTTAGAACCCCATGGAGCCCAGCAACAACCTCTGGGGTCAGCATCATGTGCTTGTCCATCTGCTTGGAAAATTCTGTATGTCATATCAGTAGAACTTCCAGAATATCAAAACGGTTGATCCTTGGGGGTTCCAGAAAAGCTGAAGGGACCTAGAAACCAACAGAATCACAACCCTTTTTCTCCTGTCTTCAAATGCCTGGGCACAACAATTCTCAGGAGAGCACAGTGCCCTGTGTGAGGAGTGGAGACAGAGTCACCAGAAGCTTTTGACTGGTCCAGGTCCGCACAGTGCTAGCCCCACAGCAAACAACCCTCCTGGGCCGAGTGTTCTGGTAAGACCCTTGGTCCATCTCATTTCATTCTCAGAGTAAGCTCATCTGTATCAACTCTCTGGAGACTCGTAAAGATATAGATGTTCCTTGGCTGTAAAGCTCTAGTAAGTTTTCAAGAAAATTTTCTTGAAAGATAGAATCGCTCTGAACTGAGGGAGCCCCTCTGGGTCCTGTTTGAAGTACTGAGTGTCTTGTTTAACACTTCGGAGACAAAATATCAAACAAAAACATGGAATTTTCTAGATCCAGGAAACGCACACGAGCCACACAAGCTCCTCCCCAGTGTTGGTTTTTATCCATGGCTTCTGCTTTTCCGTGTCCACCACTCACCTCTCTGGGAGGATTCATTAGATGATGTGAAGTGCCTGACCACATCAAAGGAAAGTGCTCTGTGGACACAAGATACTAAAAATAGATGAGAAACCAGAAGATGTTCAAACTGGTGGTAAACATTTCCTGCACAGCTCAATAAACTGTGTGTTCAGAGAGGAGCATGGGTATGCCTGAAGGTGAAGGACAGTCTCTGTGGAAAGCCAGACAGCATGCCATCTGGGCACCATCAAAAGGAAGGCACTGTGGAGTCTGAAGATGGCTGCTGATAAGGCCTTGGGGTCACAGGTTTTGCAGTAGTTAGAGTTAGACATTGCCTTCTCAGCTCCTGTGAATAGAAAGGGGAGTTTACATGGTGAGTATTCCTGAGTGGGTACCCAGGGACCAGTCTTACCTCTGCCTAGACCCTATGCAAGTGACCCTTCCTCTCTTTGTCACATGTCAGAAGGGGCTCTGAACAATTGACCTAGTAGTTTCCATGGATACCTCTAATGCTTTTGCAATACGAGGCTTTGGTCAAACACTATGAGAGATGGTGGCTTCTGATGCTCAGGGAGCTGCACCTTGAAGCCAGGATGCCATGGTTTTATCAGACTTGTCACCTCTGAAAATTACATTTTAAACTATTTTGTATGTTCATGGTGGTTGTGAGGGGGAGACATGCATATATGGAGGTAAGAAGACAAGGAACATGAAGTTGGTTTTGCCTTCCATCATGAGGACCCCAGGGATTAAACTCAGGTTGTCTGTTACCTACTGAACCATCTTGCTGGTCCTGGATCCATCACTGTAGTCTTTTCCTCCAACAATCTGGGGTAGCCCATGCTAAATACATAAACAATTAAAGAGTTGTTCAGTGAGCAGCCACATGCCCATCAGTATCTCCAGGGTCCCCTTTTGGTGTGGGTCTCCCATCTGCACTCACTCTTCACCCATGGTAGAATGAGTGCTTCAAATGCACTTCAGACACATCACAGGCCTCTGCATCTTCCTGCCACATACCAAGTATGTGATCCTGGGCCTTCACAGACATGATGTCTTACATGCAACAAGGCTGGTGTGTAAGACCACCATGAGCACTGCATTGTTTCCACATGCCCTCTGTCATTAGATAGGTTCTGGACCTGCATCCGGTAGATTCTGTTCCTCAGAGCCCCAGGAAAGCTGCCCCCACAGCTACTCATAGGATATCTAGTGGCTGTGGGTTTTGCGGAAACACCCGTGCGGTGGAAAGAGCTCAGCTTCCTGATGTCATCACATCTCCATGGTAGTATACATGGAGAAATATCAGAAAACAATCTATCAGCTAGCCTTGGTGCTACAGTTCACTTTGCTGGCTTGACGCAGCCAAGGGTCATCTGAGAAGAAAGCCTTGGCTGAAGAATTGTCTAGATCAGAGTGGTCCATGGGCCTGTCTGTGCAGGACTGTCCTTATCAATTGATACTGGGGGGAGGAGGGTGCACTCTCAGTGGGATCCACCATCCCTGGGCAGGTATGTAGTCTTATAACAGAAAGCTAGCTAAGCATGAGCTCGTGAGTGAGCTGGCAAGCAGCATACCTTCATGGCTCCTGGTTTGAGTCTTTGCCTTGACTTCCCTCAATAATGGGTTGTAAGTTAGGGTATAACCCCTTTCCTTCCTCTCTTACTTTTCTTTTTTTACTTTTTTTCCTATCACTTCTTTTATTACTTTAAAAAAATAATGAACATGCAAATATGCACGCAAACAGAAATTCTAATTGCAAACTTTCAAGTCACATTGAAAATGTGTAGCCCAGGCTAGCCTCTAACTTGTGATCCTCCTGCCTCTGCCTCCTTCAGCAAATCCTACTGGCGTGCGCCACCACAACGTAAACCTGTCTTACTTTTCTATTGCTATAATAAAATGTCATGAGCAAGGCAACTTAAAAGGAGTTTATTTGGGGCTTGTGTTACCAAAGGGTTAGAGTCTATGAAACAGACATGGCAGGTGGCAGGTGTGGGCTCGGAGCAGAAGCTGGGTGTTTACATCTAACACACAGAGAAAACAGAAAGAGTGCTCTGGAAACAGCACATGACTTTTGAGACCTCAGAGCCTGCCCCCAGTGACACACTTCCTCCAGCAAGACCACACCTTCTAGACCTCCCTACCAACCAGGAACCATGTATTAAATCGTCCTATGGGGGACATTCTCATCCAAACCACCACACCCCGCAAGTTGCCTTTTGGTCAGAGAGCTTCATCACAGTGATATGAAGAAACCAGAGCACTCACACATTTGTCTTTTTGTGTGTCAGATACATGCATGTTGACATGTCACTTCCCCAGTACTGTGGAAGATGAAGGTGCACATTCATGGGGCAAATGGTGCTCGATCATATCTAAGACATGCACAGTTGACGCTTCCTGCTGGCTCCTGCACTGTTCAAACTCAGACTGCCCCTTATATAAGGTGATGTTGTTCTGTTGTTGTTGTTGTTGTTGTTTTAATCTCTGTGTCTCTTGAAATCCAGAACATTCTCCCAAACCTCAGGCCAATTTTCTTGTAGATTGGCCAGCATTCTGGGCTTGCCCAGCTGTTATTTTCCTTTATCATTCCCCTGAATAATACCAGAAATAATCTGTGGCAGTAATTTCTAGAATTGACTATAAAAGCATGCTTTAGCTTTATTAAAATTGAGATCTTTACATTTTTTAAATTTATTATTATGTGTGTGCATGATGTGGGGGGCAGAGTGCTTAGCACAGCGCACATGTGGGATCAGAGGAGAACTGTGGAGTCAGCTCTCTCCGTCCACCGGTGTGTACATTCTGGGAGCTGAAATCATGTGACCAGGCTCACTCCTCAAGCATCCTTACCCACTGAGACATCTCACTGTCCCCTTGAAGGCTTGTGAGAAAGTGAGATTTAAAAATGGTGAAAATCAGGTAAGCACAGATACAGCTGATGAATCAACGTACCTGTTTCTAGAAGTCAGGACCTGTAGCATCACCCCCCCCCTTCACCCTCCCACCCGTTCCCCGCCCTGGTGATATTTGGTAGCACATCTCCTACCTAAATAAGAGCTACCTTCTTATTCCGCCACAGTGAAGCAGCCAGCACTGCCCTTCAGCCTGTGGGAACAGAGCAGTAACCAATGCTGCAGGGCAACTTTACCTTTAGGCTGAAAGGAACATTCCAGAACATTTCTTCCTTTTCTAAAGAAGATCTCCTTTTCTCTGGTTGGCTCCTCTTCCTCACCTCTTTTCATCTCTAAACCTTGAAGACAATTAAAAAAGGAACAGTTCACACTACCTGGAGCTTAAGTGACAGCCAGACTGTACCTAAGTCAGAGGCTTTCCCATAGGGTTCTTTCTGTCACCAGGAATGTGATTTCTCTAGCGACAGACTCGATTTGATCAGCACACCCTCCCCTTCAGTGTGCCCTCCATCTACCGTGTTTTTGAACTGTGTACACAGAGTGGCCACTTACAAGTTAACCAGTTGCCTAAACGCTCCCATGACCTTTGTGGAAGTTTGGAATTTGCCTTTCATTATGTAAACATATTCTTCACTAAGAAGTAATCCTGTTTAAGCCTAGTAGGCATAATCTTATTAAGGGTGCACAATTCGGAAGGCATGACAGTGTGAGCAGAGCCTGGGTCTACCTCCAGTGACAGAAGTAGCCTCCTGAATGCACGTGCCGTGGCAGGTGCCTCTGCTCCCCGCCCAAAGGGTCACTCCAGCAGATCCCTCCTGCCCCTCAGCCCAGGCACTGGAAGAAAAAAGAGCATAGCGGATACCAGCAAGTGAGGTGAACTTTTCCTTTCAGCCGTGGGCAAAACTTCAGCCCTCCTTCCTCACATACCATGCCCTTCAAGGCTCTAGAGCCCCCATACCATGCCCCCTCAAGGCTCTAGAGCCCCCATACCATGCCCCCTCAAGGCTCTAGAGTCCCCATACCATGCCCCTCAAGGCTCTAGAGCCCCCATACCATGCCCCCTCAAGGCTCTAGAGTCCCCATACCATGCCCCTCAAGGCTCTAGAGTCCCCATACCATGCCCCTCAAGGCTCTAGAGCCCCCATGCCATGCCCCTCAAAGCTCTAGAGCCCCCATGCCATGCCCCTCAAGGCTCTAGAGCCCCCATACCATGCCCTCTCAAGGCTCTAGAGCCCCCATACCATGCCCCTCAAGGCTCTAGAGTCCCCATACCATGCCCCTCAAGGCTCTAGAGTCCCCATACCATGCCCCTCAAGGCTCTAGAGCCCCCATACCATGCCCCTCAAGGCTCTAGAGCCCCCATACCATGCCCCTCAAGGCTCTAGAGTCCCCATACCATGCCCTTCAAGGCTCTAGAGCCCCCATACCATGCCCCTCAAGGCTCTAAAGCCCCCATATCATGCCCCCTCAAGGCTCTGGAGTTGCCATGGAGGAACCTTCAGCTTTTCTTCCTTCATAGGAGCTTGCGGCCCTGCCCACAAGGCCTCTGTGGTGGTGTCCCTGTCTTCAGTATAGGAAGACTGATGGATACACAGGAAAGATCAGTGTCCTTCTCAGTGGACTGTCCACCTGTGACTAACATGATGCAGAAAATGGGTCCCTGTAGGTTAGGAAGTATTCACAATGCAAATGAGACTTTATTTAGAAATAAAGTCACCATCACAGAGAGAAAGTCACACACAGAAGGAAACACAATGATGTACCCACAAGCCAGGGTCTCTCAGAAGAAAAAGATATTATGCATCAGTGCCCAGAGATGATATAGAGTGGGTAAGTGGGGTGTGTGAGAAGCCACACCACACAGCAGAACACTCTGGGAAGCTGCTTCACACTGGCACCGACATTCTAATGCCACTGTTGTGGGCCATTATATCAGAAGCGGCCCTGTGGAAATGTAACATCGCAACATTTTATGTCCAAGTAGCTGACTACCCTTCTAATGCATCCTTCACCCCTGACTCATCCATTGCCTGTTGCTGAGGAGACAAGCTCTGTCTTGTAACCAAATGCAACTTTAAAAAGGAAACATTTTTCTCTTTTGCTTGGACCCCCTTGTTTAAAAACTGAACCTAAGATTCATGCACAGCACCCTTCAACTAATTACTAAAACCCATTCCAAGGGACTCTGGAAAACTGTTACATGAGAATAAGTTACAAACCCTCCCCTATAATGTTCTTTAGGTTGTTGTTTTATTTTATTTATTTTGCAGGAAAGAAAGGAAAAAGTTAAAATGTCCTTGCTGTTCCTCTTTCCTGTAGGGAGTTAGGACTTCACAATTAGAACCCACCAAACTTCTACTGTGCATCAAAGTCAGCCAGTGGTGTGACCGCATAATGCAAGCTCCAGCTTGTGGTGACCAGGAATATCCATTTCCTAATGACCTCCCAGTTCAGACTGGATTAAATATTGAAAGCAAACTCCAGAAAGATCTGAAGGGGAACTCGCTAGCGCTATTGCACCAACTGTGCCAAACTGTTTAATAATTGATTCACACACAGCAGTGTTTGAATGTGCTGTTTATTCCTCAACACCAAACAGCCGGAGAGGGGCTGTATCCCCACCTGTCTCTGTGTCTCATCCAGGCACTGCCCGGGGGTATAAAAAGAACCTATTTATATATGTTTGTATATGTGCATACATCAGCAAGGGAGTTAGTGACTGAGGCCGGAGCCCTGTGCCAAGGCTCTCTGAAAGTAAACTGAAGGCCAGGGCAGATTTGCCCTCCATGGGTCTAATATGCCAAATTAGCCTGGAGGGGTGCACCACCAAAGCCCCCGTATGTCTGCAAGCATAGGGGTGGAATCCTGGGTATGGCTGGTTGTACGAGACCTTGCACCAACTCAGGTTTTAGCAGCAGTCGGAGGGGGAGGGGCGGGAATCTCAACAATGAAGGAGTTGGCCACAGTAATCCTGAGTCTTCTGTGCAGGCCTCGTTATATGACTAGGATTTGGAGAGATCCCTGATAGGCTGACAGATAGGAACAGGTCCCACCAACTAACAGTCAAAATGGCACACCTCCAGCTTCTTCCTTACACTTCTGACTAGACACAAAGGCCTAAAGGCATTTTCTTCTGCCAGCAAGGCCTGTGGGCCAGTCTAGGCCAGATCAAGACATGCTTATCCCAAAGTCATATGCCTACAAGTCTCCCTGTCTTTGTTCAAACTGGCCAACCTAAATTAGGTAGGAAGACCCTACAACCCCCAGCACTCAAAGAGAGACCCGACTTCAGCTGTAAGCCCCCCTCTCTTTGCAGCGTCTTTCTGTGTGCCTTGTTGTGTTTTCTTATAAGAGACTCTGTTTGCCATCTCATTCTTGAGATCCTCCCAAAGGCCACTTTAACAGGCAGAACTGGATCAAGACCCCATAGACCTGTATTTCACAACCCCACTAGCAGCAAAAACGTGGCAGTCTGGATGCATTTCCAGGGTTTCTTTCCATTGCAGAAGTGACCTCGCCATATAGTACATATTCCACACCTATGAGTTCATCACCTGGGCAGCCCTGGGTCCTTAAGATTGAACCCCAGATTAGTGATTTGTTTCATAACCAACCCTGAACTCAGGGTAGAGTGCCAGGATGCCTGCGCGGAGGCTGTTTTTCTCTACTTTTGCCCAGTTCTTCAAGCCTGATCACATTTCCAATTGCACAGTTGAGCTGTTGAAATGATCTCGCTGAGGGCTTTGCCAACAGGAAAATCCTAGGTATTCATCCACGCTTTTGTTTCATTTCCTCAGCAAAAACAAAGAAGCTGTGGCTTCTCCACACGCCCCTACCCCCCCCCCATCTCCTTTCCCAGCCCGAGCTTCCCAGCTGGCTCAGAACAATGCAAGGTGTCAGGGAAGCTCTGCTAGGGCTGGGATCAGGCTCCAAACCCAGCTCCATCTAAGGTAAACATCCCAGGATCTTAACACACTCAACAAAGGATGCTGTGGCCTGTGTGCCTGAAATCACTCTCAGATAACTTAGGTGAACAAAAGTAGTGTGGGAACAGGAGGAGGGATATGAGCTGTTGACATCAGGCCAGAAGATCCAGGAATAAAAAGTTTGCCATTCATCTATTCATCCACACATCCATGTATCTACACATCCATCAACCTACACACACACTCATCCAAACATACATCCAGATATGTATGCACATATTTATCCATGCATACATCCATCAACCCATACACACACATATCCTTCCATCCATCTATACATTCACACATCCACCTATCTACACGTCCACCTATCAATCAATCCATCTACATGCCCATCTGTCCACCCATGCATTTATCCATCAATACACAATCCATATATGCATATACACACATCCACTCACCCATCCGTCTATCCACCTATCCATCTAGACACACATATACCCATCCATCCATCTACACATATGCACACCCATTCATCCATATATATGCACATATTCATCTATACATACATACACACACCCCTCAATCCATATCCACACTCATCCATCCATGCACATATCTGTATATGCATTCACACATATGTTCACCCATGAATGCATCCATCCATGGGCTCTTAGTGCACTTCTTCAGCACTCACAAGAAGCCAGTGCTGTATTAAGACTGATACAGTGAAACAATGTGCAGGTAGCTTATGGCATCTGAGTCCTACTCACTATGGATTTGGGTCTAATCACTATTACCATAGATAATATACCTCCTAGAACGGTTGTGTTCTGGTTCTCCAATGGTGATGTGGTAGAAGGTCCCATTATAATTTTTTAATATTTATTAATTTTATTATTTTATGTGTATAAATGTTTTGCCTGCATATATGTTCATGTAACACATTCATGCTTCCTGCATGTGGATGGCAGAAGAGGGCCTTGAATCTTCTGGAACTGGAGTTACAGACAGTTGTGAGCTGCTATGTAGTTTCTGGAAATCGAACCTACATTTTCTATGAGTGCAGCCACTATTCTTAACAACAGACTCATCTCTCTTGCCCTGGATTTCCTTTTTCTATAACTAAAGAATAAAGAATAAAATGGCCACGAGAGACCTTGTCATTGCCCTTCACATGCCTGATCTGAAGTTAGGTCATGAGGTCATCATGTTTCTATATTGCAAGTAATGTTGAGTGAGGTCCATACAGATATAGCAAGAGGGCCTCTGAGGTAGCCAGCCTCCTTTAGATAAGTCCTTGTGGTCTGGAAAAGCTTTCTCTTCTCTCTGGAAAGTTATGGGCTGGGTCCTCACTTCCACAGAGTCCCTTCAGGCTGTTACTAAAAGGCTTGTGAGGGCTGGTCATTTCCCCCAATCCCTCAGGTTCTCAAGTGTGAAATGAGACACGATGACACTCATTGGTGCTTTCTATCTTTGTCCCAGGCCTTCCAACAGAGCTTGTTTATCCTGCTCATTTCCTTCCACAAAGCCATAACCAATCCTCTGTACTGGCTCCTCCCTAGGCATGAACCACATTTGCACAGGGGCTTCAGTGTGTGTGTTTGGTCCTGCCCCAGCTGCATCCACTGTCTTCATGTATAGCCTCTACTTTGCCCCCACAGTCATGGCAGATTTGCCTCTGTTCATTTTCTGTGCCCACTCAAACAAGGCCCCTCCAGCACCTTGTGACCACGCACAATGCCTCAGCGCAACCCTTGGTAGCTTCAACCTCCATGCCCCATCTTCTCCACTCTAAATGGAGTAAAACTCTCCAGATGCTGGCACCTCTCAAGATCTTGCCTTGTGACTTTAGCAACTGCTCACATTTCCTGGTTACAGAAACATGCTTGTCACCCCTTGTCTGTATCTGAGAAGTGAAGCCAGGGCTTCATGGACAGAGGTACAGGCAAGTCACAGCATCCGAGAACTCGCATTAGCACAGTGAGTTCCTTAGTGTCCTCCCGCCAAAGAGCTCTGTCTTGTGCCTCAAAGGTAAAGATCCACTGAGTAGGAGGCTGAGGACTGTTCCTATGCAAAGCCTTGATTTTTAAACAAATAGCTTTAGCATGGTGACCATCCTCTTTCCATGGATCTCGTAGCTTTGCCCTTTCTTTTCCTCTGTTGCCTGTTGGCCGGGGAGGGGGCTCCTTCCTTATTGTTTCCATCAAAGGCTGCAGAAGAGAAGCTTGGGGCTCAGTGTTGGGAAACTGAAGGACACAGATGTTTTCCTGCTACTCCCAGCTTATGTTAAGAACTTTTCTAGGGATAGCCGGAACTTGCACCTGCCCTGCAAACCAAAAAGCTTTGAAATTCAATAACCAGTTGAAAACAGAATTCAAAATACCAAGAAACAAGTCTCAAAGTGCCTTGAGGTGAGCCCTGGGATCTTGCAGGAGGAAAGAATGTGAGACCTTGGGAAAGGAGCTAGGAGTGCATTTCCTGGTCTACAGCTTTCAAAAGCCTAGAAATGTAGACCTCACTCCATAAGCCTGTAAACCTGCTTGATAAAGACAGAAGGCTAGGGTTCAAGACCTGGCAAGCCCTGTGCTTCCTTGGGGCAAGTGCTGACTGCTAATGGTTGCAAGATGGTTGGGAACATTCACAGTCCCTAGAAATCAGAAGCTTGCATATAAGCCACCCACCAGAACTTTAGGTGGTTCTGATGTTAACACTTGCCAAGCTGACAAGGTAGAAAGTAAATTTAGAACAATCATTAGCTACGGCTATCTATTGTATATCTCCACAATTAGCATTTGCCATTGAAAACCTCAGATAGAGTTCATTGGAAGGCCCCATTTTGGGGATCTGTGGTCCTGCAGCCTTTTCAGCTGCAAAGCCTTCCTGTTTGCTGAAGTCTGGAACCTCACAAGGTGATAGGAAAAGCACAGCTATGGACAGAGAGTTGGAACAAACCGAGCGTGGAAAGCTGCAGAATACTCTGGTAGTCATGTCTTATTCATGAGCTCATCTTAGCCTTAGACCACAAGGAAATCTGTCTAAAAAGGAAATCTAGAGAAAATGGTGAACTTAAAATTTCTTCCTTTAACCAGCTTATGAATAATGTATCTTGTCCTATCCAAGCGGCTTATCAAGTTTGACTGAGAAAATGGGGAGTGTAAACTTACCAAAATAAAAGGGAAAAAAGGTGTTCTAAATCATTCGAGCTCTCAAGATCCACAAACAAAGTATTCCAAGAACTGAAAAAGAGTGGCCAGGGGGGATTGTTGGCCTTAATTCCTACTGAGGTTGTGTGTGTGTGTGTGTGTGTGTGTGTGTGTGTGTGTGTGTGTGTGTGAGTGTGTGTAGGATGTTTTACTGTCATACATGAAGAATGTTGTCATCTAGCATGTGTTATATGTTGGATACTTCCAGATAGGAAGACTAATGCTTAGCATGAGGAAGGCTAGACACTGTCATATGAAAAATGTCATTTGATAATGTTGTAATTTGAATACAATTGGCCCCCGTAATCTCATAGGGAGTGGCGCTGTTTAAAAAGTATGGTTTTGTTGAAGTGGGTATGACCTTGTTGGAGGAAGTGAGTCATTGTGGGGGCGGGCTTGGAGGTTTTCTATGCTCAGGAAACTGCCTAGTGTCTCAGTTAACTTCCTGTTGCCTGCAAGGTGCAGGACTCTCAGCTACTCCTCCAGCACCACATCTGCCTGCATACCCCCATGCTCCCCACCATGATGATAATGGGCTGGACCTCTGAACTGTAAGTGAGCCACTCTAATTAAATGCTTTCCTTTACAAGAGTTGCTATAATCATAGTGTTTGTTCACAGCAATAAAAAGCCTAAGACAAATGGCATTGGTTTTCTATGTATAAAGCCTTCTCTGCCCTCTGTCTAAAGACAAAAGTAAGTCCTGGGATGGAGAGGTGGCTCAACTGGCAAAGTCCTTGCTATGCATGGAGACTTGATGTTCCTTGCACCGGTATAAAAAATTCAATGTGGCAGCATGTACCTATATGGGGTGTTAATTCCTCTTGGGATCACTGTGACAGAATTATCACTTTTTTTAAATAATTAAAAAAGAGATAGGCAATATCAAATTTAAATTTATTTAGGAAAGAAAAGTAACTGTGGAACACTGTAAATACAGTACAGAAAGTACAGCTCTCCCAAGTCACCTCATTGCCATTTTGCAGAATCATGGAAGGGTGATTCGGAGCTGTCCACTGGGATAGTGTCTGCTTACTAGTGCTGTCACAGAAGGTGACAGGACAGGGCACTAATGGGAAGGCGTGATCTGTGCTTTATTTTTCTCTCTGCAATGCTTGATTAAACCTTTGAGACATAAAATGAATCTAAAAGTTGGAGTTGGCATTATTTACACATATTACTGGTTGACCAGAGCTATCTGGACATCACTGAATCTCCCTGGACTTGCTTATTTGTGGTACACAGCAAGAATAATTTGATTTAGACCAGACACCACATGCTTCAATCAGCCTCAGACTGCTTCTGTCCAAAAGATATAGGTATAAAAACATGCAATTCAATTTATTTGTTTTGTTTTGTTTTTCATCTGAGTTAATGGGACGTCTCGCTTGTTGAGTCCGTGGGCACAGTTATTTGGGGAATGAGAGCAGGAAAAACCCCTCAGTAGCTGGTGGAGTACTGTCAATGACTAAGGCTAAAGACTCAGGTTGTAGAGCAGGTGGTTCCATAAACAGAAGAAGCAGAGCTCTGGGCTCCTTCCCTTTCAGGTAGCACTGCCCAGGCTCCATGCAAAGTGCTGTCCTTCAAGGTTACTATAAGCCTCAGATCTTGGAGCCTCAGGACCGAGGACATGGATACTTTCTTTGCCTAGCATCCCCGACAGATGTTCTGTTCCTTTGCCAATCCCCACAGGATACTCTTGGAAGTCAGAAAACGAGCTACCCAACAACTACTAATGTAATTCTGACATGAAAGCTGTACAGAAGTCCAGAGGGCTTTGTCACAGCACAGAAGTTGGGGTCAGCTACTAACTAACAGTCTGTAAGAAAAGTGAACTAACCCAAGAATTCCTATTAAAGCAGAGAGTAGGTTACAGCACTAGAAATAGTTTAATATTGGTGGAGGAACAGATACACAGTTTAAGGAAACTGTGAACACCAGAAACATCCCAAATACACGTGTCAGGACAGGACAGAACTACCATTGGAAGCAATGAGGAATGATATGGGCTGTTTATTTTCTGGTCTCAGGACCATCAGGCCACTCTGGAACCAAACTAATGCAAGATGAAGTCAAATTTTAAAACAGAACATAAAAATGTCACAACAGAAAGATTTCATCCTTCTGAACAGGAAGATGTTTTCAGGATGATTTAATCCAGAAACCACAAAGGAAATAGAGAGAAAGATGTTTGATTACAGAATCTTTGTAAAATACAAAAACACTTGCAATGCACAAGAAGAGGCCAGTTAATAAATCCAAAGAAGGAAAAACCAAACAAACCAAAATTCAGGAGTAATACAAGCTGAGCAAACTGCTCAGAAGACATAAAATAGCTAGTTGATCAATTTCATCCTGAGCTATGCCTGTCAATCAGTCTGCCCCTTGGGAGCCAGAGGAGACACACACACACACACACACACACACACACACACACACACACACACACTGCTAATGAGTGTAAAGTGGATCATCATCTTGGGAAGAAGGAATATAACAAGATGGATCAAAGTCTAAAAAGCGCACTCATGGTTGGAGCACTGGCTCAGCTGTTAAGAGCACTGGCTGCTCTTGCCAAGGACCCAGCTCCTGTTCCCAGCATCCGCATGGCAGCTCACAGCATATAAACTCCAGTTTTAAGGGATCCAACACCCTTTTCCTGGCCTCTTTGGTCACTATGCACACAAGTGGTGCACAGATGTACATGCAGGCAAAACACCCATACATTTTATTTAAAAGATAAAATTTAAATAGCACACTGTCAAACATTCTACTTATAATTTATCATCAAATGGCTCCAGAGGTTTACAAAAACAGAATTCAACAAAATGACTATTTCTAGGAGATTGGAGAAATAAATATGACTTAGCTATTGAGCAATTCTCAATATCTCTACTTTAGAAATAAAAGATGTAGATCTAGATGTGAAAACTGTCTAGGATGTTTTCTTAAGGGAAGACACAGTTATAGGGTATCGTGTCAACAAAAGCACATATGTACGTAGAATGTGACATTGGGACTTGCCGGAGAGGAGTCAAGTAATGGAGGGAGGAGCCAAGTACTGGGGGAGGAGCCAAGTACTGGGGGAGGAGCCAAGTAATGGAGGGAGGAGCCAAGTACTGGGGGAGGAGCCAAGTAATGGAGGGAGGAGCCAAGTAATGGAGGGAGGAGCCAAGTACTGGGGGAGGAGCCAAGTAATGGAGGGAGGAGCCAAGTAATGGAGGAGGAGCCTTCAACCTTTATGTTCATCTGCATTCTCTTCAGTTCTAACAACATGAATGTGTCTTTCAGTAAAAAGCTAGAGAGGAAATATTTCCCTCTAGCTCCTCTGTGAAAACCGCATGAAGTCTTAAGTCTGGCCTATCTTATACCGTTCTATTGTCGTGAAGAGATTCCATGGCCAAGGAGACTTAAAAAAGCAAAGTGTTTAATTGGAGACTTGCTTATAGTTTCAGAGGGTGAGTCCATGACCAGCATGGTAGGAACATGGCAGCAGGCAGGCAGGACACTGGAGCAGTAACTGACAGCTCACATCTGATCCACAAGCAGGAGAGAGAGAGAGAGAGAGAGAGAGAGAGAGCCTGGCACAGGCTTTTGCAACCTCAGTGACACACCTCCTCCAACAAGGCCACACCTCCTAATCCTTCCCCAAATAGTTCCCCCCAACTAGGGACCAAGCACCAAACACAGGAGCCTATGGGGGCCGTTCTCATTCAGACCATCACATAGATGGCTGCCCATAGTTTATACTTTGATCAAGATACAAAATACACTGAATGCAACTTCAAAAGTCCCCATAGTCTTTCAGTCTCAAAACTGTTTAAAGTCCAAAGTCTCTTCTGAGACTCAAGACAATCTCTTCACCATTACCCCTGAAAAATCAGAAAGCAAATTACATACTTCCAACATACAATGGCACAGAATGTACATTACCATTCCAAAAGGAAAGAAAGGAAGCTTAACAATGGCTTCAAGGATGCAACTGAAGATGAGACAAATGTCATCTCCACAGATTCAGCTGTCACTTGACCCCTGAGCTGCTGGGCTTCATTCTTGCTGAACTGCTGCTACCCAGGGCAAGGCCACAGGCAGAGCAACACAGATAGATTGGATCATTGCTCCTGAACACTTCAAGAAGCCGCTGCTGCTGCTGCTGTGACCAGGCATCTGCCGGAGCACCAGTGACGGCACATACACATCTATTTGTTCCTATTTGGAGAGCTTTGGATGGATAAATGCTCAGCTTCTGTACACACCCACATTTAAAATGGTGCAGATTCATAAAAGGCCCAGCTTTGGCACATGTCTGTATTTAAATAGGAACACATTCTTTTTGTCTCTTCTTCCCTTTTATATGACAGTATAAATTGGTTTTCTTTCTATTTCTTGTTCTTTAATGATTTTTATAGTCTCTGGTAAAGTAGATTATTTTTACTATGAAGATGGATCAAAATAGATCCCAGGAGGTCTGAAGATTAGTTGTCTCTACAGTGGGATAAAGGCCAGGCTCCCCACAGAGAAGCTGTGGCATGCGCCATCCACAGATGAACTGTGTCTGTGGCTGCGGACCACTCAATCCTTTATTGACCATATACTATGAATGAGTCTTTAAAACTTTATAGGGGAAAAATGGAACAATTTTATTGATTTCTTTGATTCAAGGACCAGCAAAATGGCTCAGTGAGTAAAGGTACTTGCTGCAAAGTAGAGAGATTTGAGTTCAATACCCAAAGCCCAAGTAAAAGAAGAAGAGAACCAACCCTACCAAGTTGTCCACTGGCCTTGACATGTCCTCTAGCCTAACCCTAACCCTAACCCTAACCCTAACCCTAACCCTA
>PVIH01007676.1:0-29520 GCA_004025045.1 Sigmodon hispidus | reverse complement strand
ACTGACTGAGTATAACTCCATACTTTCCTATCTCAAATTGTTTCAGTCTTCTGGTGCCAAGCTGAGGATACAACCCAACGTATTACCCGTTTTGGGTAAACTCTCTACCACTGAAAACATAACCCAGGATGGATTTAAACTGATGACTCTCCTGACTCATCCTCATTAGCTGATTATCAGTGTGTTGCACCATGGCTAGTGTGTGTGTGTGTGTGTGTGTGTGTGTGCATCTGTTCATGTCTGTGTGGATGAGCATGCATATAGAGACCAGAAGTCAACCTAGGGTGCAGTTCCCCAGGAGATGTTCACCTAGTTTTTTGAGACAAGGTCTCCCTCTGGGACCTAGACTTGTTAACCTGGCTGGGATGGCTGGCTAGTGAGTCCCAGGGATCCTCCTGACTCTACCTTCCCAGCAATGAGATTATGAGTATGCTGCTCTTCTCCTTTTCCTTCTCCTCTCCTCTCCCCTCCCCTCCCCTCCCCTCCCTTCCTCCTCCTCCTCCTCCTCCTCCTCCTCCTCCTCCTCCTTCTTCTGGGTTCTGGGGAGGAAACTTAATTCTTGCAAGGCAAAATCATGACCTACTGAGATATCTCTTCCTTGCCCCTTGATCTGTAAAGTTTTAGTTAATTTGTGAAAACAGAAGATACTAAGCAGAACAAGAAATGCTTGGTCTGTTTTTCAGGCTCTTTTTCATTTTCAAAGAAGAAGCATTGTGGATGCTGGAGGTTTATGGCCATTTCCTGCACATAAACCAAAATTCTGTGTGTGGGGATTTCACAGCGTCAGGAATGTGAATCAACTGGTCACATTTCATCTTCAATCAGGGGGTAGAGACAATGATGAGAGCTGGTGTGCTGGCTAGTTTTATGTCAACTTGACACAAAGTAAAATTGTCTGAGAGGAGGGGACCTCGATTAAGAGAATGCCTCTGTAAGGTTCGGCTGTAGGCAAACCTGTAGGGCATTTTTCTTATTAGTAATGATGGGGGAGGGCCCAGTCCATGGTGGATGGTTCCATTCCTGGGCTAGTGATTCTGGGTTCTATTAAGCAGGCTGAGCAAGCCATGGTAAACAGCATCCCTCCATGGCCTCTGCGTCAGCTCCTGCCTCCAGGTTTCTGCCCTGCTTGAGTCCCTGCTTTTGATGGCAAATTGTTATATGGAAGTGCGAGTGAGTGAAACCCTTTCCTTCTCCAATTTGCCTTTGATCATTGTGTTTTATCACAGCAATAGTCACCCTAACTGGGACACTGGTGCTCAGCTTATTATCTATTTTATTGAGTCTGGGACACTAGCAATGGCGCTGCCTGCATCCACGGTAAACCTCCTTTTTCTTTCTTTCTTTTTTTTTCCTTCTTCTTTATTTATTTTGTATTTTAGACCTCCCTTTTCAATTCATCTTTCTGGAAACACCATCCTAGACACATCCACAGGTGCTTCCACAATGATTCTAAGTCTAAACAAGTTGATGGTGAAAATGAACCACCACACTGTTCCTGTATGGATTCCTGGCACACTATGTGATGAACCCAACACGGCTCTAGGTCAAATAAGAATTCCTGGTATGTAGCAGCCCCATAGTAAAACCAAGCAGAACACGCTGAGTACAGAAGGCACGCCCCTAGGTGTGGCTACGTAAATTCGTGGCCACCCTTTTTCTTAAAAGGAAATGCCATGTGACAGCCCTTCCTCTCTCTTTCTCTTCCCCCTCCCTGACTCTTCTCTGGTTACCCGCTTAGTAACTCCCTTGAATAAACTCTTGTGTGGCATCTGGTAGTGTATCCGATCCCACTCGAGAAACCGACAGTCCCAACCGAGGGTGAGGAGAAAAGGCAGAGCAGGCTTGCTTGCCTAGCACTCTGGTGTCTGAACAGCATCTCCCCTAACAAAGAACTGAGCAAGTATTCGATCTGGCTTCACAAGTCTTGGAAACTACAACCTGAAAGAAACCTAGCCTAAAGGAACAGAGTAAACACCGTGGACAGGATAGTCTGTGTGCTGCCTTCAAGGATCAATCTTGGAACTATGTGTAGTAATATTCCTACATGGTGCCAACCCCAGGAAAAATAAGTACGTAGATTGAACAAACGCATCATGAAATTAAACAAAAGTTCTATACTGTCTACAGTAAGAAATGCCTGACTTGTTCTTGTGTAATGAATGCCATGCTGGAGGTGAAGATATACCTGCCCGCGTGCCTGCAAGACAGAACTGTTCTTATGTGTTGGTGCACATTATATAAGTATTATACTTGGGTTTCTACCAACACTCTCTTTATCCAAGTTCCTAAGATTAAGGAGTCTGTGGTTTGCTACTGACCCAGGAATGCTTACTGAATGAGGGTCCCTTGCTTGGCCACTATGTGGTTGGGACAGTGGAGTCCCCTAAGGAGAAGTGTTCGCTCTGGGCTTCTGCTCCTGTTTTTGCCTTGGTCACCTTTCCCGCCTGCACTCCTGTTCAGGGCTGGATTCGGGATCCAGCTGCAGAGATTACCTCACCTGTGCTGGACCATTAGAAAAGCAAATCCACCCTAACCTTGTATACTATATAAGTATTATACTTGGGTTTCTACCAATACTCTCTTTATTCCTAAGAGACTGCTAGGTCAATCCAGCTTGTGAGAGTGCTTGGAACCTTAGCTTCCTCAGAGCCCTAACACCTCCTTCCCACACTAACTGACAGCTTTAGGTCACACTGAATTCCCGCCATTGGCATACATGGGTAAGGCTTCAGGCCCCACTGTCACCTGTGGAATTTTTTTAACTGTAATTGCTTCTCAGAATGTGCGCTGTGAGTGGGACCCACATAACTTCATACTTGTCTCATTGGTGCTTGTGGGGCAGGAGCACCCAGCTCTGTTTGAAGCTTAATCTCACACGTTAGATGTGTAAACTTAAGACAGGACATGTGCAAATGCCCCTGGTTTTATTTTGTTTTCAGACTTTGATTTGAAAAAATGAAGTTTTAAAACATAATTTTCCAGGCTTCTTCTTTCTCATCAGTGGTTTTTTTCCCCTCAGGGGACTGTGTAGAAAGTTGTTTAAAGTCAGGTACAGGAAATAAAATGGAAAATTGATATTTATAGTTGTATGGGGGGAGGAAGTGGGGAAAAATAAATATAAAGGAGATGCTGCAGCCCACGTGGGACAGGGACCCCTAGTGTGAGACAATACATTTTTATACATGGAAACAGGATGTTGTAGGAGCTGTCCAGCTCCTATTTTGTCTGAACGTGACTAAGAACAGTTGTGCCAGGAAATGGGGGGGGCTCATTGAGTTGTCACTTCAGAGGGTGGTGGAAGGTGAGCAGACCCAGTCACAACATCCTCCACATCTGCTCTTTGGTTTTACACACTTCTCTGTCTAAAAGCTCCGTAAGGCTCCACGTCATCTTCCCCAACTCCTCATCCCATAGGATGTCAGTCACAAAGGCTGTTGTGTGGATCTCAACAGCACACACAAACACACACACACACACACACACACACACACACACACACACACACTTCAAACCACACTACATAACATACATTCCCTACCAGGAGCCAGATCCCAACTTTACTAGCCTGAGGGTCCACACTGCCCTCCCACACACAGTCACATGCCATTTCTTGATATTTTCTTATCTTTGCTCCTACCATGATTGTCCTTTGTTTATGCAAATCATCCAGTCTGGCTATGATGTCAATTTTCTATTCACGACCTTGACTCAGTTCTGATCAAAGAAAAGTAAATGTGATTACAGAGGATTGTGGGTCAGTATTTCCAAGAGTGAATTTCAAATGCTCTCACCCTCTCCTCCACAATGCTAACGACTGGAGGTAATGGGCATGGTGAATTGATTTCATTATTCCATAGTATATTAAAACTCACATCACCACCTTGTTCCCAAGAACCACAAACTATTATAATATACCAAATATATAAGAAACAAACAGAGAAAGAAGGCTCCCACTGAGATGCTCAGAAAGATGTTCGGTGGGTAAAAGAGCTCTTCCCTCTTGTGTACAATGCTCTTGGAGCTGGGGATGCTGATGACTTCAGCAGCTATCTCCCAACTGCTGGAGGAGGGCGGGGCCTAAGGGAGCTTTGAGAAGGATGGGGTAGGCATGGTAATTCAGTGACCCAAAATCATAGCTCTAGTTCCAGGGAATCCAACACCCTTTTCCGAACTCTGCAGGCACCAAGCATACATAGAGTATGCACACATAGATGCAGGCAAAATGTAAGCAGAAGGTAAAATAAACCTTTTTTAAAAGTAGCTTCTCTTGATTTCCAAGAGAAGGGGTGGATGACCAAGAACATTATCATTGGTACTTCAAGAAAATTGACCAAGGCAGGGATAATGGTGCACATCTGTGATTATATTTGGGATATGGAGGTAGAAGGATCTCAGGAAGCTAAGGACTATCGTGGTCTATATATGAATTCAGACCAGACAACACAGTGATACCCTGCCAAAAATAAAGATGGAAACTGTTCAAGAAGATGGGTGTGGTTGTTCACATCCCAAGACAGGAGTCTGAGGTCAATGTAGCCTACATAGTGAGTTCTAGGCATGGTTATCAGGTGAACCCTGATAAAAGAATGAGGGGGGAGGAAGGGATGGGGGGGAATGGAGAGAAAGGGAGGGAGGGAGGGAGGGAGAGAGAGAGAAAGAGAGAGAGAGAGAGAGAGAGAGAGAGAGAGAGAGAGAGAGGCAAATGGTGGATGTGGTGGTTCACTTCTATAAACTCATCACTCAGGCACCAGCCTGGGCTGTGTTATGAGTTCCAGGCTAGCTTGGGCCACAGAGTAAAACTTTGTCTTAACAAAAGCAAATTGACCAAGGAAACCTGCTTCTGTTCTTCCTTCATTGTTTCAGAGACCAGAAATGCTCTCTCTGCACATGATTTTAGTTATTAGTTAGTAGTGCTGTGGTTCCTTTGGAACAGTAAGTAATTCCATCCTATGAACTCCATTTGAGGCTGAGGACAGCAGACACACAGACCAGTTCTGATCAGTAGTGCTATACTGAAGACCAAGGTGTGGGTCTTTGGTTCCCAGTCATTAGGACAATTCATCATAACTGCCTGCTACTCAGTGTAAGCTAGACAGTCACTAGCCTATTCAACACAAGCATAATCGACTCACACATATTAATCTTTCAGGGTTAAATATTAGTGGTTTTGATTTAAGACTTTGATCTCTACTTTTTGTATCCTAAAACTAAACACATAGGTGATTAATTACAGAAGAAAACACCTGAGTGCTAGTTAGGGCCAGCAGAGTTCATAGGTTTTAGTGCTTTCCTAATACTATTACCTTTTAAAATTTAAACATAATTTGTATCTGTATTTTTCTTTTTAGATGTTTTTATTTTTTATTTTTTTTAAATATTTATTTACTTATTATACATACAGTATACAGAAGAGGATACCAGATGTCATCATAGATGGTTGTGAGCCACCATGTGGTTGCTGGGAATTGAACTCAGGACCTCTGGAAGAACAGTCAGTGCGCTCAACCTCTGAGCCATCTCTCCAGCCCCCTTTTTAGATGTTTTTAAAAGCTCCTTAGTTCAAATTTAATTTATGAATTAGGAAGAGAGATTAATCGTGTGGTCTTGCCACCGTAACACTTTCGGATCAAAGGGGAACTGAATAAAGGGCTGAGTGTTTACTCCTGAGAAAAGGTCTCATGTGTCCCAGACTGGCATAGGAGGACTGTGAGTTTCTGAATATCACACTGTCCCCTCCTGAGTTCTGGGATTGTGAGCATGCACCACATGCCTGGTCTGTATGGTGCTGGAGGTCAGCCATGGCTTGCTTTGTGCTGGGCGAGCACTCTGCTAACTGAGCTCCCCAACACCCTTGCCTGTCATGTGCCTGTCACATATCTTAGAGCCATCTTTTTTTTACACATCACATTTGACTGCAAGCTTAGGTGAAAAGTGAAGTAATTTACCCCAAAAACCTACAAGGCAACAAGGCTAGGGAGTTCCTGGGCTAGGGAGTTCCTGGGCTAGGGAGTTCCTGGGCTCAAGGTATAAGAGGTAGGAACGCTAACCAGTGGCTAGAAGCCCACCTGGAGCCTGCACCTGTTTGAACAGAGGTCAGGGCAGCGGCACCTTGTGACATAAGGACAAGGGACTCCCAAAGTGTCCCTCAGACATGAACTAAGGACTCTAACAAGGTTTGATGTAGCAGAGCCCTGGGCTTGGGTGATATTGTGGGACCAGAGCAGTCTAAAGAGCAGAGCTCTGGGCAAAGAGCTGAGGCTAGGAACCACTCAGATGAGGACAGAGTCTCAGCAGGTAGGGAGAGAGATGAGAGAAGACACGCCATCCTGAATTCCCACCCTGTGGAAACAGAAGTAACATGAGGGAAATCAAGAAGACAGCTTGGATGAAATGACCAAACCCTAGAAAGACAAACTCCTGAAAGGAACTGAAAAAGAAATAGAAAATTCACATAAACTATAACTAAGAAGTGATTTAGTCACTATTGAACCTTCTCTGGAGAGAAACCTGGCTTCACTGGTGATTCTGAAAAAAGATATAATATGTGAAGAATTAATATCAAACCTTCATAGATTCAGCCCAACTCTTTCTATGAGGTCAGTTCCTTCCTGACACCAGAAAAACAGACAAATAATTAATGTTCAAAGTGAAGAAAAGCAATGATCAATGTCTTTAATTAGTGAACACAAAATCTTCTCAGAGCCACTTTATTTATACAAATTATCCCATTTTATTGGAACAAAATACTAGGAAACACAACCCAGGAACATGTTAACACACACACACCTGAGCTGGTGAGATTTATCTCACGAATACAAGAATGGCAAAACAGTCAGAAACACACAATGTGCAGCATTTAAAAACAACACAGCCCTCTTAACAAATCCAATAAAAGCACTGGGCCTATTGCAGTACAAGTCAACGCCACAGTGTCTGGTAAAAGACTCAACACTTCAACACTTTCCTTCTAAAATTATAAGTAAAGCTGGGCCTGGTAGAACTGGTTTATAATCCCATATACTCTGGAGGCCAAGACAGGAAAACTGAAACTTCAAAGCCTTCGTGAGCTACGAGTGAGTTCAAGTTGAACTTGGTGATAACCTGTCTCAAAGGCAAAAGGAAGAGAGATAAAGAAAGAAAAGCAGAAAGAGCTTGGTTTATAGCTCAGCAGTGCAATGTTCAGGTAGTTTCACAGGCCCCAGCATCTACACAGACACACGCCACACCACAGTCATTCTTGGCTGTGTTCCTCATCATTGTAATAAAGCTTCTGGCTATGATGGGTGGGAGGGGGGGTCCCCCAAGTTAGAAGTAAAAGTGTCTTTGTGTTTGAAATTTCTTGAATAACCTCAGTGGGGTGGTGCAGGGTAGGCAGCAAGTGCAATTTTTAAAAATGTTTGTTTATGGGCAGTGGAGTTGGCTCAGTGGTTAAGAACATGTGCTGCTCTTGCAGAGAACTCAGGTTCTATTCTCATCATCCTCATGGTGATTCATAATTGTCTGTAACTCCTAAGGGAATCTGATCTCCATGAGCATCAGACACACAGTGCACACACACACACACACACACACACACACACACACACACACACAAGCAAAATATTCATATGCAAAAAACAATAAGATAGATAAATCTAAAAACGTTTTAGCTTATTTACTTTTATTTTATGTGCATAGGTGTTTTGTCTGTATGTATGTATATGTACCATGTGTGTGCCTGGTGCCTACAGAGGCCAGAAGAGGGCGCCAGAGTCCCTGGGACTGGAGACATAGATGGCTGCCATGTGGGTGCTGGAAATTAAATCTGGACTCTACACAAAAACAACCAGTTCTCTCCAGGACTAGTGATACAATTAAAAAAAAAATTTTTTTTGGAGCAGGATCTCACAATGCAGCCTTGGCTGGCTCAAAGCTCACTATGTAGATGAAGCTGGCTTGGAACTTACAGAGCTCCACCTGCCTTGGTATCCAAGTACTTAGATTAAAGGGGTATATACCATTATACCTAGCCAGCTTTTATGTTTGAAATTAAAAGTTTTCTTCTAAAAATATTAACTATCACTAACATGTAAAGATTTATTATTATAATCATTATTTTTATTGTTATTTACAGTTTCACTCTGTAACCCTGGATGGACTGCAACATATGTAATGTACAGATAAATGTTCAGGTAAAAACACTCATACACATAAAAATAAATAAATCTTAAAAAAAAAAGCCTCCTCCAGCCCCACACTTGTGTTTGTAGAGGTCTAAGCCAACTCCACTCCTCCACAAAACTAAATATGAGAAAACTGCCAACTTATTCCCCATTATTTCTTACCTAAGTGGCCTGTACTTAACTAATTAATTCTCTCAGTCAGCGAATCCCTCTCCTTAGGGTCAGCACATTAGCCTCTTATCTGTGTGCCACCTTTCCACAGGTGGGGAACAGCTTCACTGTCCTCCACAGTCTGGCTTTGTGGGTTTGTCGAAACTGAAACACTATTTATTTATCAATGTCCAACTTTACCCCTGTAAGCCTGGCCTTGACACAGCCCACATGTGTGGGTGGGAGGATGGATTAGAACCTGATATTTGCTAGTGTCTAACCCATCATTATGTTAGATTCTGTGATGTTTTTAAAAAATTGAAAAACCTTCTGTATGAATTGCATCAATTTTGCCACTGAAGTAAGTGTATTTTTTTGGTTTATAATTTGTCTATAATCTTCAGTCTGATCTGTAGGGTTGATCTTTTTCATCATTTCACGGTTTAATTAAAGTAGAACTCTGGCTAGATCAGCCCTTAGTTCTTGTGTATATGACAGAATGACTCTTGGATTTGTGTATGGTTTTATTCTAGTGACCCTCATGCCTGCGGAGTCTTGTGGAGGAACTGATTAGAAACTTAAACACCCTCACTGGCTGTATATTGTTGAGATGATTTGAACTTCAGGAATCCTTGTTGAGCTTTACTTCAACACACATTTTCCCAGGGGAAAAAAAAAAACAAAAAAAAAAAGCAGAACTTATATCATCACGATGTGAGCAAGCTATAAAAGAAAGACACTTATTATTAATGCATGCCTGTGAGCCCACAGGCCGCCTGCCCAATGAGAGCTCACCCCGGGAGTTAATAATACACTAGCCATTGTCTGTGGCTGAGACAGGTTGCCCGACAAGATCAGGATGTGAACTGTAGTTTCCGGAGCTTGCACTGCTGTTGCTGTGGGGAACAACGGACTGTTGGCCCCATTATGAGGCAGTTGATGCTCAAGGGAGAACGGGGTATCGCAAGACAGCCGTGTTGGACAGGTGGAGAAGGATTGAGTTCCCTTCCGTTCTATTGCAAAGGGCACAAGTCTGCAGCCCCAGCCTGGGAGCCAGCTCTCCTGAGTTGTGCCCTATGCTGTGCAAAAAAGGAGTAAAGCTGCTCCCTGCCTGGTTCCTGAACCTGCCCATCACAGCTGTGCAACCCCGCCCTTCCCTCCCAGCAAGTATCTTACTTAGCACAGGGCCTCTCGCTCCTAGACACTCTTGGGAAGGGCCCTTGGTTTGACTGACAAGTTTTCTAAGTGAAAGAAATGGTGTGGAAGCCAGGCATGGTGGGTAATCCTGGAACCCAAAGGCTGAGACATAAAGATGGCTGTGAATGTGAGGCTAGCCTAGGCAATGTAGGTACAGCCCAACATGGGCTACAATGTGAGACTCTGTTAAAAAAAAAAAGAAAAAGAAAAAAGGGAGGGAGGGAAGAAGGAAGGGAGGGAGAAAGGAAGAGAAAAAAAGAAAAAAGAAATGGAAAAAACGGGGAGGAGAGAAGATTGAAACACTGAACTGGAGAGGGAGGAGAGAGAGAGAGGTATGGGGAGATGGGTTCAGGCCGTCAGGGAGCAAGCACAGAGTGGGGTCAGCACTACCCATCCGGTCCACAAATGCAGACTGCAGGCCCCCGTACTAAATACACGAAAGTAATTATTAAAGGGCGGCCCCAATCCCGCCCATAATCACAGAGCAAACATCTGCCAGCCAAAGTTGAAAGCAGTGGTCAGACCCCGTTCTCCAAGGCCAGCAGGAACCTTGTGACTGGGTGGGTGAAGCAGCTAAAAGTGTGGTGGCAATCATGACAGCAGATGGCGGTAGCTGGGACAGCAGTGCTGTGCAGATGTTTCTCCACTTTCTGAGGCAAGGCAGGATCTGTGGGCGAGCGTGATGAGCAAGGATGGCAGACAGCTGACACCAGGACTCTTGCAGGGGCTGTTGTGTTCTCATCCACCATGGGCTCATCCTACATCAAGTAACAGTCAAGACAATCCCTTGGACCCATCTGATAAAGACAATTCCTCAACTGAGTCACACTCCCCCCCCCCCCAGAGATTGCTAGACTGTGTCAAGTTGGCAAATAAGATAACCATGACAACAGGAAATGTGCATCAAACACTTTGCCTTTGGGGATAGTGTTAGCATTCATTGTTCTGACATAATACCAGATAAATATCTCAAAAAGCCAGAAGGACTCATCCTGGTGTAGTTTTGGAGACGTCAGTCTGTGGTTAGTAGACTCATTGCTTTCCGGTGGGAGAGACTGTTCACATCATGGTGGCCAAGAAGAAAAGGGAGAAACAATACCCTCTTACATGGCAGGTCACTATGCCCTACGACCTCCTATTAAGTCCCATTTCCCAATATCTCTACCAACTCCCAAGATTTCAATAGTTATGTGTCTTTAAATGGATCAGTTTATTGATAAGGTCAGATTCCTAATGATCCAATCACTTCTCAAAGCACCACTGTGGATGCTGTTACATTAGAAACAAATCCTTCAACCCATGAGCCTTTGAGAGGCATTTGAAATCCATACCATAGCAAAAGCTACCAATAAGGATTTCCCCAGGCTTTTAAATAATAGTAAATTGATAAATCAAACTCAGTCTGTAAAATAGGGGATATATATAATGCACTGGATAGGAGTCTAAGCAACATTAATAATACAGTTATGAGAACTTACTGAGTTAGCAGTAACATTGAGAGGAAACTAATGCTGTTGTCTAGCATCTAACTGTCTGTTCTGACTCCTGAGAAGCCTGTGGAATTTCCTTGCTTGACCAATGTCCATCTATGTTGCTGGTTACAGAAACCTCAGTGGACATGTCACACAGCTTAACATGCACAGCTTCCCATGTCATAACCTCCTTCAAGACATCTCCCGCTTCCTCCTCAGACCACTGGAGGACTCATAGCACAGAACATGGGTTGTGGCATAGCTTGGACCAATCAAAATGGAGGCATTCTGTCTACCTGGCTATCATAGATCAGCGCTCCGGTGGATCCCAGTCGGTCCACTGTTCCATGACCTGTTCCCTGCTTTGATTAGTCATCATGACCTTTCCAGATGACTTTCATTTTAGCAGAAAGTTCCATCTCATCCTTTTCTGTCTTGTCTTATAATACCCCACTCTACCTGACCCTACCCACACAACCCCACTCAGCCTCACTCCCTCCCGGTGCCTCACTTCACCCTATTTCTTCCTATTTTGGGGCACACCCATCAATCTTCTGTTTTTCTTACTTTACCATTTTATTCACTCAGCCATTAAAATTATGTTTAAGTATTTATAATCCTTTGATTTCCATATTCTACTCTTGATTCAATGGCTATATTCATACTGACAGTATAGCAGGTTCCCTTGGTTCATCTGATGGGTAGTTATAACTGGTGCAGCTCCAATGCTGTTCTCCTTGTTCAATATTTTGACTCCCTCCAGCTGTATTGTGTTCCCCTTAAGTATGATCTTAATAGAAAAATGCTCCTGCTTTTTCTAAGTCAAAGGTAAGGATTATAAGCCAGGATCCTACTGCCTATGCCATGCAGGGAGAAGGGATCACTTCACAGAGTTGGGGAAATGATAAAGTAGATGGTGGGGTATGGTGCCCTTAGGTTTTTGTCTGTTTTGTTTGTTTGTTTGTTTGTGTCAAGACAGGGTTTCTCTATGTAGCCCAGGCTGTCCTGGAACTCACTCTGTAGACAAGGCTGGCCTGGGGCTCAAACATCTACTAGCCTCTGCCTTCTGAAAGCTGGGATTAAAGGCATGTGCTACCACCACCTGGCTTGTTTTGAGTGGTGGGTGAAAGAAGTAACCCAGCTTCTGTCAGTTCAACAATGGGATCCAAATCTCTCTTGCAGAGAATGTGGAGTGCACAGAGCACTGTCTACACAGTTGCATAAATTGCATTTTTGATGAAGTTTTGAGATCTACAAATAGGTTTGTCTCACTACAGGGAATGTTAATAGCCATGGACATCATGACACCTGCACTGTCCCAGGACCCTCTACCATAAATTATGCTCTAAAGAGACAGGAGATTAATACCTTTCCTAAATCATCCTTTCCCTAGAGGAGAAAAAAAATAATGAACTGGAAAACAACGCTATCCATTATCAATAGGATGAAGGAATAGCAAACATTTACAGAGACCCCATGTCAGGAGCTTCATGCAGCCCCATGGCAATGCTAGGGCCAAGGATGTTACTGTCCCCATTACAGAAAGGCTGGGAGAACTTGAGCACTGTAGCTGCCCAAGGTGACAACAGTGAGACAGAAACCCAGGGTTTGGACCCCAGAGCCACAGTGACTTGTCTCCAGATTATTCAGCATGCCTCAACTGCTGGGGATGCTCCCTGGAAATACCCAGAAAGACCAGCAGAGCCTGGGAAGGTGAACCAAGTTCTTGGAAATAAGTAACTGAAAGAAAGAATTTATTCTGCTTTATAATTATCAATGAGCTCCCATTGTTCTTACTGGTGTGTCTCACCATGACATATAACTGACGTGTGTATCATGCTTTGGTGGTACCCACACTCCCAGCCACCCTTCCCAGTCCCCACTACCTCACTGACTCACACTAGTGCCCCTTCTACATTTGGATGATCTTTTGTTTATCTCCCTATACTCCAAGTGAGAGAAGACATGTGATGTTTGTCTTTATGAGCCCAGCTTGTTTTGCCTAACATGATGAATTCTATCCTTGGTCCAACACATAAGTCCATTTTTCTTTGGGGTGGGATGGAGTTCCGCTGTGTGTGCCCACCATGCTTTCTTCATCTGTCTTTCTGTGAAGGCCACCTGAACTGCTTCTATAAGTTGACTATATGCAGCAATAAGTGTGGCTGTGCATGCTCTGCATTGCATACAGGGATGGGACAGCTGGGTCATATGGACAATCTCCAGGAGTCAGTTCACACCTTCCACCATGTTGGTTCTAGATATCAAACTGGGGTCCTTGGAGACCTTTGCCTACTGGACTATCCTGCTGTCTCTTCCACTTTGTATTTTGTTACATGTATCTTCAGAACATCTGCCCATTTATTGATTGATTTACTTTTTTTAAGTTTTCTGACTTTGTTACATATTCTGGATATTAATCCTCTATCACAGGTATAGCCAGCATATATTTTGTCCCATTCTAATGTCTGTATATTCACTCTGTCAATCATTTTCTTTGCTGTGGAGAAGCTTTTTTTCATGTGATCACACTGGCCAATTGCTGCTTCTGTTTTCCGGGTACTGGCATCCTGTTCAGGAAGGTAGTGTATGTACTTGTGTCTTGAACTGCTTTTCCTCTATCGGCTTCAGAGGTTAGAGGTCTTACAGTAAAGATTCTGTTGTGGCTTTTTTTTTTAAGTTGTTTTTTTGTCTAGAGTGAGACAAATGGTTCTAGAAAACTGGATAGCTGCATGTGAAGGACTGAAACTAGACCCCTGCCCCACACCTTATGCAAAAGTCACTGAGAATGAGCCCTTCTTAAGAGTCAAAGGGAATGGGCTGCAAGGCTCAGGGGTTCACAGAGCTAAAGGAAGCTAGAAGGACAGACAATGGCAAGAGCAGGCTGGGACCTGGGACCACGGTGAGGCGGCACCACAGGCAAGTCCATTCCATTCCGGGCTGTGAATGCTCCCACTGCATTTGGGTCAATCACTCAAGAGTAAAAGCAGAAGAAGATGCAAATTCCATTATGCTGATCAAACACCAGAGTGCCCTCCCTCCCTCATCTCAGGTAAAAGAAGAGGTGCAACAAAGCCTCGCCTGCAGTAAAGGATTCCCGGAGGGCTAAGAGGTACATGGCTGACAGCAACTACCCTCCGTCCTAGAGAAGATGACTGATGAACGGTCAGGGGTTATCTTCTGCTCTATAAGCACAGACTTAGAGGTCCCTCAAGAGGGGGATGGATTAGCAGGCAGCAGTTGTTGGGCAGCTGGTAGGAACTGGTAGGCAGACCTCCTTGAATCCTCGAGGAGGCTGAGCAGAGGCCTGATAGGGGTGTGTGTGCAAGAGAAGAAGAGTGGGTGCCAGCTGGAAGGCAGAGGGTACAGAAGGGGCCAAACAGGTCTGGCTACATAGTTCACAAGCACTGGTCATTATGCCCAGGGTGCTGCCTGCAGCAAGGTGTTGGCACCTACTTACTGAATGCACAGAAGCATGAGGAGGTTTGCTAAGAGCCACGAAGTATCATTTCTTACTTCTGGACCTAAGTTCTAGAACTTAGATAATTTATGCCTTGAAGGACAAGGTCTGAGTTTGGCACATGAACCCTACTGAGGTATTCTTCATGCTGAAGTTGGGGTGCTGGTGGGTTACAGTACCCTCAGACCAGAGAGGCCTTCTAAGCTCACTGGCTCCTGGCAGAACTTAGTGTCTTGTAATGTAGTGTCTTGTAATGTAGGACTTGGCTCCCTGTCTTGTTGCCTGGAAACAGGACCTGGTCTTAAAGAGACCATTAACTGTTACTTACTGGACAGAGAGTCCTTCCCATAACCCACGTCTAACCTCAAACTTGCTGAAATCCTGCTTTAGTCTTCCTGGTGCTGGGATTAAAGGAGTGAACCACCATGCCAGGCCTGGAAGATCATACCAACTTTGCCAAATTTGGTTGTGAACTTATAATAAATATTTAAGAACTAAGTAAACAGAATGGGGAAGGCAACAATCATCTTTAAGGGAGAAAGAATATGAGGAGGAAGACACCGGTGGAACATAAGGAGATCCTGTGAATCCCGTGCCATAATCCCAAGTACCTTGTCAATAGCAATAATATCACAGACCAGCAATTTAGTGGGCACTTGTGGTAAGACCACCCAGGGCTGTGTCATGGCCCAGAGAAGCAGAGTGAAATCGTGAAAGTCAAGTGCGTCATGGAGCTGCTTTGAGAAATTCAGAACTTAGAAATATGAAAGCAGGAAGGAAAGCTGAAAGACTGTGAGTGTACCCTCACGTCAAGATCTGGGGAAGCATATGGAGGCACTGTTAAGCCACTCAGCACTGAGTTCTACTCACACATGTGGGTAAACAGCAAGAACCCAACACTGTTGAGAGAACATGGGGGTGCTGGTCCTGGAGGGCAATGAGGCCAACACCTGGCCTCAACAGAGACAGGAGAAGGCAGTGTTCGGAAGAATGAGGAGCTTGCTTGGGTAGGTACCCACTTGGGCCAGGCCTTGAACAAAGGCTTCATCTGGAATGAATTCATTCATGCACTTTTCAGAGCAATCCAAGAAGTAGGTGTTGTTACTGTCCCCGACACATGATGGAGCTTGGAGTCATGAGGGACTTGTTGAAGGACATCTGGTCCCTCTGCCTGGCACCAGAGCCACATTTGTGATTCTCTTCTGTCAACCTTTCAGCAGGATGAGCCTGGGGGAAAAGGTCAAGAGAGAAAAGGTTTTGGGAAGAAGACTCCAGTACAACTCTATCATATCCCAGGGCTGCCCTGGTAACAGAGATTAGCTGTCAGTGGATCATGGGTGGTGAGATGGGGAGGGGCTTGGAATGGCCAAAATTGAGAGACATGATGTAACTGGAGACCCTGCTTTAAAAGACAAGGTGGCTGTGGATGAGCCCTGCCTTGGCTGTCTTCCAGAGTGAAGATTGAGAAATTAGGTTTTCTCATCTGGAAAACAGACCCCCATCTCCACAAAGATAGACCTTGAGATTACAAGCTTGCATGTAGGCTAGAGAGATGGCTCAGCGGTTAAGAGCACCTTCTGCTCTTCCAGAGGACCCGGGTTCGATTCCCAGCACCCACATGGCAGCTAACAGGCTTGCATGTAAAAATACCCACCTCTAGACAAGCCTCAGCACTGTCGTCCTTACTCCATTAAGGGATCCAGAATAAACCCCACCCAACACGAGCCAGCAACTTAGATGATTCAGAGTCAAAGCAACCACACAAAGGTCCCAGATTTTCCTCCCTGTATTCCTATGGCAGAATCACTGTCTCCTGATGGTCTAGCTTTGAGAATCAGCAAAAATCCCCAATGGTTGAGAGATAGGACCATCTCTGAGCCCATCACAGATGAAAGAATTAAAAAAACAGCTCTCGCATACCAGCAGCTACTTCCCAAATAATTGACTCAGAGGTTTAATATTACTTATAAGTGCTCAGCTAGTAGATCAAGCTTGTTACTAACTAGCTCTTACATGTAAATTAACCCACAATTCTTTTTTTAAAGATATTTATTTATTTAATGTGAATAGGTGTTTTGACTGCATGTATAAGGGTGTATGACTTATGTGTAAGGGTGTCAGCTCTTGGAATTACAACAAAGACAGTTGTTGGGAATCAAACTCAGGATCTCTGAAGAACAGTCAGTGCTCTTAACTGCTGAGCCATCTCTCCAGCCCAAATTAACCCATAATTTTTATTTATGTTAGCCACATGGCTTGGTACCTTTTCTCAGTCGACGGTTCTCACCTTGCTTCCTCTTTGTCTGGCTGGTGACTGTTTCTCTGCTTTTCCTCTCCCCAGAATTCCCCCTAGTCTGGTCACCTCGCCTATACTTCCTGCCTGGATACTGGCTAATCAGCATTTTATTAAACCAATACAAGTGACAAACATTTATAAGAGCATTATCTCACAGCAAAAAGGTAGAACATGGGCACGATAAGTGTCACCAGGCACAAATAATGAGACCCTGCCACTTGCAGGAAGGTGGATGGACCAGGAGCACAGAAAGACAGGGAACATATGTTCTTTCCCTAGGTGGAAACCAAAAGGCATTGGAATAATCTGAGAGAACGGTGAACACTAAGCATTGGGAGTGGGTATGGAGTGGGAAAGAGAGGTAGAATTTGATCTGGGCAGGCTTCATGCCTGTGGAGAATACCCAGATAGAGCCCTATTCATATGTACTATTTTATCAAAACAGAAAGAAGTTTTTAGCTCATAAGCTCTATCTTCTGGAATTGAAGTCAGAATAATAGAATATTAACTCACAAAATGAGCTCTCATCTTAGGACACTAACTGATGTTAATGAGATAAAAATTACATAACATCAAGCTTATCCTTTCAACATTTTAATTTCAGGGTCATCTGCAGAGTCACACAGCATCATAGAAGACATCACATATCTGTCTCTAAGACATTCTTCCTTTCTACCTGAAACTGCCTCATTAAATACCAACTTCCAATCCTCCCTAGCTCCTGGCACCACAGATCATCTCTTGTTGCTATGACTTTGGTAGCTCTAGGAACCTCATATGAAGAAATCCTATACTTCTTATTTCATTTAGCATAATATCTTCAATGAGGAGTGTGTGTGTGTGTGTGTGTGTGTGTGTGTGTGTGTGTGTGTGTAGTAAATGCACAAATAAATACATGTGCAAAAGCCGGATGGTGATGTAAGATGTCCTCCTTATTACTGCCTATCTTGTTTCTTGAGATGGGTCTCTTACTGAACCTGGAGATCAATGTTTTTATTGACTCCCTGGCCCCAAGCGCCCAGGATCCTCCTGCCTCTGCCTCCCCCGTGCTGGAATAACAGATGCATGCCCATGTATTGGCTTTCTACATGGTTTCTACATGAACTCGGTCCCCAAACTTATGCAGCAGGCACTTTACCAACCAGTTCTCTCTCCCTGTTCTTGCATTTTTGAGGTGAGTTCTCTTAAGGTTTGAATCTGGTATGTAGTTGAAGACTGACTGACTTTAAACTCATTATTCTCCTGCCTCTACCTTCCAAAGGTTGGGATTTCGGGGAACACTGCTACTCCCAGCTTCTGATTTCTTAGATATATAGTTTTTGGATTTTTCAATTTTTATCTTTTTGGTATAGGTCCTCACTGTGTGAGTGAGACTAGCCTTAGACTCTTGATCATCTTATCCAGCCTCCTAAGTGCTATGGTTCCAGGCATTCAGCAGCAATACCCAGCATGTTCTCAGTACACTTAGGCAATTTCCAGTTAAAACTGATAAAATGTTTTTACAAATTACAATAAATGGAAGATATTTTAAGGAAAAACATTTTATCTTCCTATTTATAAGAGCAATGGGGCGAGAGAGACCATTTTCCTTATTTTCTGGAAAGTACCCATAAATAGAACAGTCTTTAAAGTCATGTTATATAATATCTAAGAGGCTTGCCCGAGCAAAAACACAAATTGCTTTGAATAATGATGAATTGCTAATGATTGTCCAACTCATATTTCAGATAGCCTACCATTTATTTAGTTTGTCAGAGATTCGCTAACAGCTTGCATTAAAATTACTGTTCAAATAAATGGGTACAACAAATTGCTTTTATTTACTTTAATGGTAATTTTACACACCACAGAACTTGTTTAATTTTCCTTTGAAGAAAACTGGGATGAAAATCATTGATCCTTCAGAGGACTAAAATAATAGAATGTAAAGAATAAAAGCACCCCCAACACAATTTCCTTTTACATGGTCTCTCTGAAAAAATAAGAGAAAATAAGATGTACAGAAGCAAAATAATCTCCCAAATTCTCTGGGGGACAGGCAAGCACTAGGAAAACAGAGCCTTGGGAGGCACCAGGACCCCACGGCTGCTGGAACCCTCTCGTGACTGAAGAGCTGAGGAAGGAAAGATCCTGTGTCGGGGCGGGGAGGCAAAACTTCAGAGACCTGTCCAGGAGAATTCCTGGAGGAAAACTGTGTCTACACGGGTTAGCTTATTAGAAGCACAGTGATGTGGAGAGGTTGGAATGCTGCGGGTCCAGAGACGGTTCTTGTGCTAGCTTTAGATCTCTCCTTAGCCACCTCTATGTCAGAACTAACATCCTGTGACTAACAGATAAAAACCTTTTGGAATCTATTGACTTAGCAGATCAAAGCTAAAGAATGTTATCTGATAACAACTGAGGCCTATGTTCCCAGTGTTGCTGTACTCATCAATGTGTTTTAAATTTGCCTGGATTTTTGACTTTGTTTTGTAAAATCATAAGACTTCATGTCCAGCTAGGGTGCACACTTTAATCCTAGCATTTGGGAGGCAGGGGCAGATGGATTAAAGGTGTGAGCTACCAATGCCTGGCCTTGAACTCAAAGAGATCCAGATGAATGTCTGTCTCTCAGAGTGATGGGCTTAAAGGCATGGGTCACCCTTCCCTGACCTTCATGGCCTGTCTGTGGGTGATTCTGTACTCTGATATTCCAGACAAATTCTACTAAATATACAGTGTGTCCCCACAAAGCAGTGCCCCCCATGGCTCTTGTTTCAGTTCCTGCCTGCAAGTTCCTGTCCTGACTATGTTTTGTGACAGGTTTCTGCCCTGATGTCCCTCTGTGGTGGAGTGTGACCTGAAGTTCTAAGAGAAATAAATCCTTTCCACCCCAGGCTGCTTTTGGTCAGAATGTTTCATCAGCGCTATTGAAACTCTAACCAAGTGTTTACTGCACTGTGAAACTCTCAGAACTGTAGTATTGCCTGCTAGACACATTCCAGGAAAGTGTTTCAGAACCTGGGATTCTAGCATGATCTCAAGGAGCTCACTCCATAGTGTTGTGACACAGTCACAGGAGCCCATTCTGGATGAGCTGCCGTGGGCTGTAAGTGCTTCTTTTCTTTGGCAATGTTTTGCGGCCTCCCTTTGTTCTCCTTGCTGATGCTCAGTGGCTGAAATGGCAGTCTATGTGCAATTTAATCCTCTCCCTATTTGTCAAGCACCTGTACATACAAGGTCCCTCAGCTGTGCCAAAGACTGGAAGATCGATGACCGTAGCCATCCCAGCAAAGTCTTTTTCACCTGCCCAGAGCTATATCATGCCATAACTTAGAGCTTTAAAAAGCACTGGTGCAAAATGTCTGGGACAGAGTCATTTTGGGCAAGCACTATTTTAAAAATCTACCCTAAGTAATCATAATCTATGAAGGTTAGATGAAGTACTCGGAACACATAACTTATTGATGCCATTAAAGTGATAAGGGAAGAAGCTGTTACCTAAAACTACAGGAAACTAAGGTAGGGAATTTACAAATGATCAAATAAGATCTTAGTCTGCAGAATAAGATTCTAGACAAAATGGTCAGGGAGCTGGAAGGCATTGGGGAGGCACAGGAAGTAAGATGTTCTCCTGTTGGATGTGGCCTGCTTTGTGGTGATATATTGTATATTTAATAAACAATAGTCTGGAATATCAGAGTACAGAATCACCCAGAGCCAAGCCATGAAGATCAGGGAGTGGTGAGCCATGCCTTTAAACACATCACTTTGGAGGCAGAAATCAGTCTTGAGTTCAAGGCCTCACAAACCAGGCAGGTGTGGCACTCATCTTTAATCCTAGCTCTAAGAAAGCTGAACCAGAAAGTAAGGTAGCTGGGCTGAGAGAGACAAGGGAGGAGTCAGCTTCCCCTGCCACTTCCCTTTTTCTCTGAGGAGGGAGGGGCTTGGAGTCAAAGGATTCATGGAGACAGACCTGAGGAGTTGGCTGGGTGAGAAGTGGCTGTGATTTATTCCCTGTCTCTCCGAGATTTCAGCTTTTCCTCAGAATTTCTATTATAATACCATATAAGATTTGTGTAATACTGCTGTCTTCAGGCAGCACCTGTGGAGACGTGGAGGCTCTCATGGAAATACGTTCTTTGTGGATAGAGGCAGCAGGCATATGACTTCACTTTCTCCAGAAGAGTATGGCAGAGTGAACTCTCTGGGGACTCCAAACTCAGCCTTTTGTGACTCTGTAGTGTCCATTTCATCTCTTGAGAGACCCAACCACTGGGTAAAGAAGCCCAGGATAGATCACTAAGTTGTAAGAAGCCATTTGAAAAGAGGAAAACTCCACCCTCCAAGCCCCGAGATCTCCACCTAGGAATACTGTGCATGTGTATCCAGCTATGGGGACATTTATACGTTAGCAGAACACCCAGAAGAATGTGGTAGCTTGGAGATTCCCAGCTAACATGATTGAGGGCAAAACAACCTGCCAAGCCTGGGAGCCCTGGTCTGTGCTTGCTACCTACTGCTCAAACACCTGCATGGGCAGTGACTTGCTACACAGCAATGACTAACAGGTTCACAGAATGAGTCGGAGTTTCTGTTATTTTTAACAGTGTCCTAACTGATTTATTCTTATGAGTTAAAAGTGCTGACATCTGTTGTTAATAGAAAATCCAAGTTACCTGGTTTAAACATATTGCACTGATTCGCACGTCAGTAGATTTCTGGTTAGGATGGTTTAATGGATCTCTGGTATTTCCTGCTCTGTTCACTTTCTTCTGCTTCTATCCTCAGCAAGAATACCTACCTCAGGCTACCACTTCCGACCCTCTGGTGTCTGCAAGGAGGCTGCAAAGCATCAGGCATCATCCCCAGACAACTGCTTCCATTTCAAAAGTGGGAGCATGCTGTCTTAAGAGTGAGGAAATCCTAACTAACTACCCTCTCAGGAAGTACCTCTCTGTGTTCTTCAGCTTTTTCGTTTAGAATAAGCCAGCCACTAGATAGGATGGTGTTAATTGGGAGGAACCAGGGAGTACCCGGAGCCCCACAAACGGTGCAGGTTGGGAGGAGGATGAAGTCATTTCTGTTACCCCACCAGGGACATGTGTTCCCCAGTATGAAGAATAAGCTGAGCTTGGGGCTCATTCCTGTACTCGTAACACTTAAGAGGTTGAAGCAGGAAGATTGAATAGAGTATGAGGCCAGCCTAGGATAAAGATTCTGTCTCAAAAATCCAAATGAGAAAAAGAAAAAAAAGAAAATGAACGTAATAAACATATGCCTGTGAGTAGAACATCCGCTAAAGCTAGGAAGTCTTCATCCTAAAACAGGTCTGTGCCAGGCTCACTCATTCCAATTGTAACCTGCCACCGGAAGCCTACAGTTTGTCTTAGTAGTGCTGGGTCATGGTAGAAATTAGATGACATCACATAAGTATGTAGTCGTGGCCACAAGACCACCAGGTGCAGGGACCATCTGCTAGCCCCAGGCCCAGGAATCTGCTGTCCTCAAAAGTCCACACCACTAGGAGTACCTGTGATAGCTGCTTTCCAACACCATCAGGCTCATGGCAAGTCAAAGGAGGTCTGAGAGGAATAAATCCACCGAGAATGGCTCACTGTCTGCAGCATGTGGTTGAGACACAGGTGTGAAACCTAGGTGAAGGGCAAGGCAGAAGGCCGTGGGGAGATCGGGTGGAAAATGGGAAACAGTGAGCTGGTGGCTGGGGGTGAGGGGTGTGTTTAGTCATTGGAACTGGTTTGTTGTCATCTGTGTCTAATCGAGATGTAGCAGTACCAGAACTCCCCACACTCTTGGAGAATGGTTTTAAATAGATTCCTAATTCCCGGTCTGGTGCTCCTGACTGACCACTGCAGATCCTTAGTCCCCATCCTGTTCTACAGTTATCTGAAGCAAAAGCAAGGGATATGGAACCAGTAAACATCAGCCAGGTTAGGGGGACCCTGAGGTTAGGAAAGCTTCACATCTGGAACTGGGGTGCTAATGGTGGTAATTTAGCTGAAAGGTTGTAGCAGGAAGCATTTGATGGCGGCTGGACCACCAGGCAAAACCCAGAGACCTGGGTCTGGATGGAGGACCTGAGACAGGGCCCCAGCAGCAGGTAGCAAGTGGTCCTAAGAGCTGGACCAGGACATGTTCAGTTGGGTGTCCAAGGGAGGACGTCCTAAAAAGGAGTGGTAGTGTCGCACCCCGCAGCCACTTGAGGATCCTGTGCCTTCTGTCCACAGCAAGGCGATGACCCACAGGCTCAGGGACTGGGCCCACTGCATTCGCCATCAGGCCCTGGGCTCACAGCTAGGCTTCCTCCCTAGAGCAAGAGTGAGCAAGGATCCGGTACCCGACTAGCCACGCCAAGGCGGTGACAACACTCTGCCGCCCCGCAGGGAGGCGGAAGCAACAGGGCTGCGCGCGCGCTAGGGAGCCGCGGCGCGCGCGCGGGGCCGGGGCGGGGGCTGCGGCGCGCGCATGCTCACACGCGCCCGTGACGCGCGGGGCGCAGCGGGGCAGAGCCGGCTCCAGAGGCGCGGCGGCCGCGGGAGGAGCAGGCGTGGAGCAGTGAGCGCAGGCCGCGCCGGCCCGACGGGAGCAGCTCCGGGCTCGGGCCGCCTCCTCCGAGCTCCCTGCTCGCGAACCGTGTCCCTTGGCCGCCGTCGGCGGGGCATGAGCGCGGAGGGGCCGCGGCCGCCCCCCGCGCCGCCCAGGCCGTGACCGGGCGGGGGGCGGCTGCATTAGCGCCTGCAGCCCGGGGGCTCGCGGAGCCCGGAGCGGCAACCATGGACTGCAGCCTACTGAGGACGCTCGTGCGCAGATACGTGAGTGGCGAGCTGGGCTAGGGTTGGGGCCCCAGCCGGGCCGGGGCCAGGGGTCGGGATTGGGATCGGGATCGGGGTCCAGGCCAGGGATGTTCCGCCGACGGGTCCGCGCCGCGCTCCACCTGCGCTCGGCCAGGCCCGTCCAGGTAGGCAGTTGCAGTCTTTTGGATCCCGGGGTTAAGGGACATCCATCCCGGGGGTCGCGCTTAGTTGTACCGGAGCGGGCCCGCGCGGGGACCAGGGACCGACTGGGAGATAGGCTGCGGGTAAGCGGGGAGTCAGAAGTGAAGTTTGCCATCTCTGAAAGTAACCGGCCAGGTCCGAGTGCGCAGTTCCCGGTCCTTCTGGATGCCACTGCGCGGGTAGTGACGGAGCGTGCCTCACCAGGGGAGACCAAGGAGGTGGCAGCCATGGGTCAGGACAGAGCAAAGGGGTGTGTATAGAAAAGAGAGGATCTGCCCCGGGATGGCGCATCTTCTGCGCTTAACACAAGGATCTATTGTCCCGCCGCCGGAGCCGGGTGGTCACAGGTTTGAGGAGCGCGTGCTGAGCGAGGGATGGGTACGGAGGATGGACCCGAGCTGGGTCTTTCTGGCTCCTCTGAGCCGGTGTGGGTTTTTCCTGTGCGGGAATGCACCCATTGTGGGTTTTTTTCCTAGTTAATTCCCTTCCAATTTTGACCTCCCAGTAAGAAAAGAATGAGAGCTGGACCTAATGGGAAAGGTGTGTGTGTGTGTGTGGGGGGGTCTTCTTCCTGCTGAGGCTCTCCGTGGGTGTGCCAGCCTCCCAGGGTGCTGTTTTTTACTTCCATCCTGTCCCCAGGCAGGCCTTCGTCTGTCTTCTGTTTCTTCGCTCTAAGTAAAAAGTTCAGGTTCGTTTCTTTTGCTCCTACTTTTGAAGTGACATTTTTCTCTCCAATCTAGGCAGTAGGCATTCCTAAATGAACTTTTCCACACTTTAATTATTTGATAGTGCGTCTGGAATGTAAGTTATGGCATGTTGTTTGTTTTTTATTACTGTTATTCTCATTTTTTTTTTAATCTCCTGGCTCGAAGTGTGTTCTCTTGACCCCTCTGCCATATTTCTGTACACAACTACTCATATCTGTGATTTTAAACTCCAGTCTAAGTCATGACTTTAATTTGACTTTTCCCAGAAACAGTTACGATTTTTCTTGTAATATGGTTTGGTTACCTTCCAAGGTGTGAGATTATATATTCTTTTGTAAGAAGAAGAAAAGGGATTGACTATTCTTATCTCATGGATTGTGCAATTTATTCTACAGAAATGGGCCTCCAACTCTTCTCCCTTTTCTCACACAGTCAGAATTCCTGAGATCATAAAAGCCTCACCTTTCTCTCAGACCAATTCATCAGTCCTTGAAAAACATTGTCATAGGTGTATTGTCCCCGTCAGTTCCTGGCAGTGAGTACAGGCCAGTAAATGAACCAGAGAACTCTTGTCTAGGCCAAGCCACAGCGTACCTTGCAGTGCATTAGAACAGTGCATGGTCCTTTAGTGGTGCATAGCTCACGCACCATGAGGAAGCCAATGTGCCAGGGCTCAGTCTAAGTCATATTGTGCATCTTAAACATTTTAAAGAGCATATGTAGAGGTAGTGACACTTCCTCTTAGGTGTGTGAGGTGGGGAGTGTGGACTCTGAGAGGAAAGCAGCTGAGCCTTCTGGGAGAAGCTTGAGGAGGCCTTCCTTTGCAACAGAGCGCTGGGACAGGCGGCCTCCCATCTCCTGCATCCGTGCAGTTGTCAGAGGACAACAGCGATCTGTGCCCTGCAGTTCTCATGTGTATTCAGTGTTGTAGTCCAGAAAAAGGCTAAGAATGTGGCCGGGATCTCAGGAGAGGCTCGGCAAGTTTACCACCGCTCACTGACTGCCTAGGTTCCCCAGGGCCTGGGAAGGCTTTAGCTCTGGGCTTCCAGGGAGAAGTTAGCTGAATGCTAGATGCTGAGCAGGGTGGAAGGCTTGCATACCCTTCAAAAGTATTTTTTTTGGGAAAATATCACTGTGTGCCTCTAGTTGGTCTGATCTTACTATGTAGACCAGGCTAATCTCAAACTCACAGATTTGCTTTCTCCTAACTCTCCAGTGTTGGGATTAAAGTCATGGCCACCTGGCCCCGAGCCCTTTAAACTTTAAAATGGGGGTGTTGGTTTGTTACACTCCCCCTACCCTCACTTTCCTAGAGACAGTGGGACGGAAGAATTGGTGGTATAAAATTTTGCAAAGATACAACAAAATAATTTTAAGCAAGGTGTGGAATATTGCTGCAGGAAAGCCAGGAACAGAGCTTCCTAGGCCACGTTCCTTTCCTTCTTGCCTTCTTGCCTTCCTGGTTCATGTGGAAGGGATTTAATTTCCTCTCATATTCCTGTAGGTCAAGAGCTTCACTTCTGCATGTTTTTGAGGTTTATTAGATTTTAGGACTTGCCAGATTTTGCTTTGCACGTAACACACTTTGTCCAAGACAGAAGACTTGGGAAAACCAGAGAGTTTTTCTTCCTTTTAACTTTTTTTCTAGATGACATTTGGCTGTCGAACCTAGGACTTCCTGCATGCTAGGCAAATGCTCTACCCTGGAGTTACAGCCCTAGGTCTTTTAACTTTGTGAGTTAGAATCTCCCTAAACTGTTCATGCTGGCCTTGAACTCACTTTGTATCCAGGCAGGTCTCAAGCTTATGGTCATCTTGCCTCAGCCTCAAGAGTAGCTGGGATTGTAGGCCTGCACCACCATGTGTATCTAAGTACACCACGATCACGCCTGATAAGCTAAGCTGCAGAGGTTAGAAGAGGATCACCTGGGGAGGAGGCTGAGCTTGTGAGTGGGTGCTGGAATCAAACCAGCTCTCAGCTGCTGAGCCTCCTCTCTGCTCCCTAATTTAAAAAAAAAAAAAAAAGTACTAGAAAAAGATGGTATTGGCTCCTGAGGACTTCAAGCACTTACTCTGTACTTCCCCAAAAGTTTAGAAATTTTAAGCATACATGTGTCATCTCCTAATTCTTCCTCTTCCTCTTCTGTTTTGAGATAGGGTTTTACTACATAGGTCTGGCTGTCGTGGAATCAATACATAGACCAAGCTCGCCTAAACTCACAGAAATCTGCCTGCGTCTGTGTTCTGAGTGCCAGAATTAACGATTTTGCCACCATGCTGGGCTTCTTCGTTTTTATTACCAGCTGGTTTGAATCATGGGTGCACTATGAGACTTGTTCTAAGAGTCTTAAGTCATTGGACTTGCTGCTCTTAATCCAGCTCTGAGGATCCAGGCCTTCCTGTTCAGCCCTCAGAGTTCATATTCCTGCACAGGAAGTAAAACCACTTAACCAAGGCCCTTCTGGTATTTGAAATAAGTGTTTCCTTAGGCATAAACCCCCAGGCTAATGGATGGTCTGTCTCCAGCACAGTGGTAGCAGTCTGTATAGGGTGGACTTGTAGAGTTTATAGTTAACATACACTTACCAAGGTGGTAGCAAGACAAGCTTGTCTAGCACCTACCTGTCTTCAGGCTCTGGTGTGTTCTGATTGGACATTTCTGAGCCATCACCCCAGCTGTATATTTAACCTTTATATTTCATTCCTTGCATTGAATCTTCCCCATTGTTCCATGGAACTCTACTGAATGTCTGCTCATTAGGACAAGCAAGCCTCAGATGCTTTTATTTCATGCCAGCAACTGAATTTAATAACCACGGGGAAAGAGGCTTTCATCATTACAGCCAGTTAAGTTTCTAGAAATAAGAGCGTGGCCCTCAGTTTACAATTAGCCAAGATGGCATGACTATTAACAGGCATGCGTAGTGCCTCAGTACCTAGGAATTCTATCTGCAGATGTGTTCCAAACTGAACATACAAATGGTTACTGCATGCCTGTGTCCTGTGCTTGACACAAACAGGGTAGATGGAAGATTCCTACATCTCAGAATTGCAAATGTTCTTCTAACCAAGTTAAATGCAGGTAAGAGTGTTATTTATTTGTAAAACAAATCAATAGAAAGCCATTTTTTTTTTTTTTTTAACAGCGCTGGAAATACAGGATTGAATAGGTACTATTTTTGTTCTACTGGGATGCTGATGTCTGTGAAACTCAGGGTCGATGCTGAGGTTTGGAGGTTAGGCTTCAGTTTCCTGGATCCTCACGCATATCTGTCTCTGCCTCTGCCTATACCTTGGGCGGCTGGTTAGTTTCTTCATTCTGTTTCCTCCTCTGAAAACAAGGTCTGTCAGTAGTGCCCATGCCCTGGTGCCTGCACTGTTTGGACACCGGTTGGTGCTCCATGAATGGGGTCAGTGTGGTGAACACCATGAGTTCATGCCATCCTGCTTCTCAGCTGACTTCTGCGGTCCCTCCACATGGGGCAGCTGATGACCTGCCTAGATGTTTGAGAAGAAAACAGACACACACCCCTCTGCAAAGCCCACAGCCCTGCTGTTTCTGTCCTGGCCTGCATCCCTGGCTTGGAGAAGGAGATCCCACTTTGATAGAAACCAGTTCTGGAGCTTGTATTCGCATCCTCTTCTTGTTGAGGTGACATCATCGGCCTGAAGCACACAGATATGTCTTAAGTCTTTCTGCCCTTTATCTTAATGGCTGAGCAGACATGGCTGACTAGACTTTCTTTCTTCCACCTTGTCTTTGTCTTGCTCCTGGGGTACTCTTCCCAGGGTCTTCTCCACCTTAGTGTGGTTTACACACTCACACTTTATCAGATGGAGATCCCCATCCTTGGGTAGCTACCTCAAAATGGAGAGGCAGACTGAACATAAGCAGGTAATTAGTGGTCAGATGCATTCTTTTTTGTCACAGATATCACTTGAAAGGAGAAAATATATTTTTGGCTCACAGTTTCAGACCAGGCGAGGTGCACTGAACACAATAGTAGGATTAGTTGGGAGATCAAGGGCCTTACTTACTTCTTGGTTGGTAGTCAGGAAGGAGGGGGCAGAAGAGAGAGATGGAATGGGCAGAGAAAATGGTGTCCCAGAGACAAGGTGTGTCTTTGTTTTTCCAGGGCAAGCTCCGAGTCACCCAGATTTTCCACCAATGTTTCTTCAAGTGACCCCATCTATTTATGAATTCATCACTGTATTAATCTGTTGATCAGGTCAGGGTCCTCACAGACTGGCTACCTCTAGATGATTGACCCTAGCAGCTGGGGACAAGCCATGAGCCTTTTTGCAGAGTGATGCTTTGTATCCAGACCATAGCATTGGTTTAACAGACCTCACTGGACAGCATCCTGAGACCTTAGTGGACTGACTGCGTCTGCACTGGGTAGTGTGTCCAGTGGAAGAAAAGGCCAGTGGGAGCCCTGAGCATCTGGTGCCTCGTTTCTTTCCTGTGTACACTTGGGACCCCTGTGGACTTTTCTCTCTGCTAGGATCCTGGCCTCAGCGTGCCCCTCTGTCTGTTACCCTTTTATCTTAGGAGAGGAGAATCTTCCTGTGTGAGCAGGGATCCTGTGCTTAGTCCTGTGCACAACTGCTGCTCTGTGGCCTCTGGTGGACGACTCTCACCATCATCTCAGCTGTGGTTAGAGGAGGTGCCCAGCGCAGTTCTGAAGGGAAATCCACAGTATTACCAAGCACCGGAGCATTTAGCAAGTCCTTGGTCAGCACTTCTGCAAACTCCTAGATTCTGTTTCTTTAGCTCTTGGCACTGTGGGATTGGCTGGACTCTGAAGCCTTCCTGCCTCTGGTGGTGTTCCTGTACCTGTCAGAGGTGCCTTCCAGGGCTCCTGCTAGCCTGGACAGACAGACTGCCAGAGCTGAGCTCCTGGGACTCCTGCTAGCCTGGACAGACAGACTGCCAGAGCTGAGCTCCTGGGACTCCTGCTAGCCTGGACAGACTGACTACCAGAGCTGAGCTCCTGGGACTCCTGCTAGCCTGGACAGACAGACTACCAGAGCTGAGCTCCTGGGACTCCTGCTAGCCTGGACAGACTGACTACCAGAGC
>PVIH01007675.1:0-98312 GCA_004025045.1 Sigmodon hispidus | reverse complement strand
AAAAAAAAAAAAAAAAAAAAAAAAAAAAAAAAAAAAAAAAAAAAAAAGAAAGAGAGGATGAAAGAAAGCACACTAGAGAGTTCAGCAGACTCGGCTCTCTGTTTCTTTGCCTAATTCTCACACCCACTTTGGAAGGAAGGCCTCTTTGCCTAGGAATCTTCTCCATTTACATTAACTTGCTGGAATCTCACTTTTATAATCTTGGACTTCCCAGTACAGCTTTGGCAACATGAAGAGTCTTAGTTGATACTGATAGTGGTTCCAGCTTTTGGCATCAGGTTGTTGGTCAGTACAGCCTGGTTTTAATCAATGGTTGAGTGACTTGACAGTATGGCTTATGTATGTGAGCGTTTCCACTTCATATCCATATTTCTTCTGATTTTATGAAACAAATATTACCTTTTCCCCCCTCAGCCCAACACTGTATTATGTTAGTGCCATTTTTAAATGTGCAGAAAAAGACTAGATAAATTTATTCTCACCTCAACAGAATATTTGGTGAGCATTGCATCAGAGCCTCACCCCTAATCCCTGGACATGCCATAGGAAAGCCACACAGGTGATGAGATTCATTGCTACCACTAGCACTTAAAACATGTATTAAAAGAAGCCACTTGCACTCAGGATTAAGGAGTTTTCTAGGCCCTGATGTGAGGAGACAGACACCACAGATAGCAGCAATGTGTGGTGATATATTTTATTTTTAAGGAGCAGGGGTGGATGATGGGATCCCCTGGAGGACAAGGGTCAGGGAGTGCCCTGCTCTACCATTGCCCCTGGAAGACCACTGCTTGGTCTCCTGTACTACAATCTAACAGAGATAGCTGTAAAACAAAACAAACTGAATGATCCCCACCCATCCTAACAGTTTCTAATGGATCTGTAGAAAGTCTCCTGCCCATGCTTTTATATTGAGAGAAGGGCTAGTTTGAGCCTCCTTCATGTGGATACCCAGTCTATCTGTCAGCATTTACTGAAGTTATCATTTATCCAGAGTACAATTTTTAACACATCTTCTTGAGAATGGCTGGCTTGAAATCATTTGTGTGTTCATGTTAATTTTTTTCCTAGTTTTATAAAGTAATTTTTGTTATTAAAGTTGCCTACTAGTACATTGGGATTTAAACCTCTTTGTAGGCAGTAGTCTTTGCTTTTATAAAATTGGGTGCTGCTCTTGAACTTGGGGTATATACACTTCTTATATTTATTTCAGTTTTATCCAAGTAGTCTTTAAATATTTTTGCATATTTCTTCCTTTTATTTTATAAATTTGATGGTATACTCTATTGTAATACTTACTTTGTATTCCTCACTGTTTTTTTTTTAATCTCTGTTCTAATGGGTTTTATTCACATTCTTAATGACAGTATTTAATAAATTATTTTCTTAGTGCAGAATTCCTTGACTCTTTTGTAATTTTGGTCTAGTGATGGTGAATTATTTTAATATTTCCCTATCATGGAAGGTCTTTACTTCTCCTTTGCCTGTGAAGGACAGCCTTACTGGGTATAATAATCTTAGTAGGTAGTTATGTCTTTGAGGCCCAGAGATGCTCTTTGTCATTCAGAGTTTCTTTTGAGATATCTGCTATTTTTCTAATATGTTTGTCTTTAAATGCTGTGTGATACTTCTTTCTTGCAGATTGTAATCTTTTCTCTTTGTCCTGTATTTTTAAAAATTTAACTATAACCTGCCATGGAGAAGTATGATTATATTCATGTGTTTTTGGGGAAGCATGTCAGAATATTGGCACAGGTGGATTTCCTGGATAAGACTTCAAAAGTAAATGAAACAAGAATTGACAGTAGTATATCCAAAGGTTCTGCCCAGCAAAACAGATAGAATGAAGAGTCAGCTATGAATGAAGCAGTGTTTGCCATCTATTAAATACAAAGAGGATCATCCTATATAAAGAACAAATACAAGCAAACAATCAAAGCACAAACAACTGCCCCCAAAACTTAAGAAAACAAATCATTCAAAGGATATGAAAATGTAAGTAACACCAAAGAAGAAACACAAATATCCATTAACTTTATAAAAAAATATTTATTTAGTCATCAGGAAAATTAAGAACACAGAAACTCTCTACATCAGAATATTAAATAAAAACATGTTAGTAATGATTTAAGGGATAAAAGAGCTTTTATATACTGTTATGGATATAAGTTTAATATAGCAGTGTAGAATATAGTGTGGTGGTTTCTTTAAAACACTGTACATAGAGCATCCATACCATCTAGCTATCTCATTTATGTTTTGTAAAATGTACTCTTCTCATATATTACATCCAGACCAGTTTCCCTTCCCTCCTCTCTTCCCAATTCCCCTTCTTTTCTCCCCAGATCTACTCCTTCTCTTTTTCCCTTCAGAAAATATCAGGCCTCCTGATGATACCAATGAAACACGGCATAACAAGGTGCAATAAGACTATGCACATATGTCATACCAGGATTGGATGAGGCAACCCAATTGGAGCAAAAGGATTCTAAGAAAAGGCAAAAGAGTTATCCCCAACTCCCTTTGTTAGGGGTCTCATAAGAACACCAAGCTACACAGTCATAATATATGCAGAGGACCTACATAATACCCATACAGGTTGCCTGATTCTCTTCAGTCTCTGTGAGTCACTATGAGCTGGGGTTAGTTGATCCTGTGATCATATTGTTATGGTATCCTTGACCCCTCTGTCTCTTACAATCTTTCCTCCCCAACTTCTGCAGGTTCCCTGAGCTCTGCCTAATGTTTGGCTGTGGGTCTCTGTATCTGCTGAAATCAGTTGTTGAATGAAGCCTCTCTGATGATGATTATTCTAGGTTCTTGTTTGCAAGTATAGCAGAATATCATTGGGAATCATTCCTTTGATTTTTCCCTGACCATGTTTGGTTCTATCTGAGGTTTCTGGGCTATGCAGCCTCTGGTTTCTGACTCTCCAGGCATGGGTTCCCGCTCTAAGGATGGGTCTCAAGTTGTGCCAGTCTTTGGTTGGCCACTTCCTTAAGTTATGAGCCACTTTTACGGAAGCACATCTTGCAGACAGAACACATTGTAGGTCGAAGGTTTTGTGGCTGGATTGATGTCTCTCCACTGGAAGCCTTGCCTGGTTATAGTAGATGGCTGGTTCAGGCTCCGTATCTCACATCACTAGGAGTCTTTACTAGGATTACCCTCATAAGTTCCAGGGAATGTCCATGGCAGTAGGTTTCTACCTTGCCCTTAAAGGCTCCTCCCTAATTCCATTTATCTCTCCAAATACTCTTCTCCTTCCACCCCACAACTGATCCCTCTTGCTCCTCTCCCTATCCACCTCCAGTCCAGTATCAAAATCTATTTTATTTTCCCTTCCCAGCAAAATCCATGTGTCTGCCCTGCCTTGAGCCCTCGTGCTTCTTAGCCTCTCTATCTGTAGATTGTAGCCTGGTTATCATTTATTTTGCAGATACTATCCACTTACGATTGAATACATGCCATGTTTGTCTTTCTGGGTCTGGGTTACCTCACTCAGGATGATTTTTTTCCTAGTTCTGTTATTTGCCTACAAATTTCATGATGCCATTTTTAAAGTATTTTGTTTTTATTCTCCAACAAAAGATTCCCCTCTCTCCTCTCCTGCTTCCTTCCTACCTTCCTCCACCCTCTACTCCTCCTTCTCTGTTTTTCTTCAGAAATAGTGAGCTTCCTATGGATATCAGCCAGCCATGGCATCTCCTCTTCTATTAAGGCTAGAAGAAGAATCCAATGGGAGGAAAGGTCCTTTAGGAGGTAACAGAGGCAGTCTTTGCTCACACTCTTAGGAATACCACAGGAAGACCAAGTTACACAATTGTAACACATATTCAGAGGACCTAGGCCAGTTCTATGCAGCTCCCTGGTTGTCAGTTCAGTCTCTGTGAGCCCCTATGAGCACAAATTAGTTGATTCTGTGGATTTTCCTGTGGTTCCCTTGACCCACTGGCTCACACAATCCTTCCTCCATGTCTTCTGTAGGTTTCCAATTACACTCAAACTCCCACAAGCCCTCTGTCAGATGTGGGGTTGCTTGAAGATCTTTTCCCATTCTGTAGGCTGCTGGTTTGTCCTATTGAATGTGTCCTTTGCCTCACAGAAGAATCTTTTTAGTTTCATGTGGTTCCATCTACTAATTGTTGATCTTTGTGCTGGCATTATTGGTGTTCTGGTCAGGAAGTTGTTTCCTATGCCAATACATCCAAGGGTATTCCTTCTTTTTTAAAACCAGGTTTTGTATATCTGATTTTATGTTGAGATCTTTGACCCATTTAGACTTAAGAGAATAGATATAGATCTGTTTGTTTCTTTAACATGCCTGCAATGAGTTAGACCAGCACCATTTGTTGAAGATGCTTTCTTTTTTCCAATGTATATTTTTGGCTTCTTTGTAAAAAAATTAGGTTTTCATAGGTGTCTGGATTTATGTTTGTGTATTTGATTTGGTCTAATTGACCAACTTCTCTGTTTTTATACCAATTCCATGTTGTTATTATTATTATTATAGCTCTGTAGTACAGCTTAAAATCAAGAATGGTGATGTCTCTATAAGTTATTTTTGGTGTACAGGATTGTTTTTGATATCCTTTATATATTATATATAAAGTTGAGTATTGCTCTTTCAAAGTCTGTAAAGAATTGTGTTGAAATTTTGATTGAGTATATTTACATCAATGTTCATGAGGGAACTTGTTCGGTAATTCTCTTTCTTTGTTGAATTTTTGTGTAATTTGGGTAGACAGTGGCTTCATTAAATGAATTTGGGAATGCTCCTTCTGTTTCTATTGTATGGAATAACTTGAGAAGTATTGGTATTAGGTCTTCTTTGAATGTCTGGTAGAAATATACATTATAGCCATCTGGCCTGGGGCTTTCTTTTGTTGGGACACTTAAATGACTGCTTCTGTTTCCTTAGGGGTTATAAGTATATTTAAATTGTTTGTCTGCTCTTGTTTTAACTTTGGTAAGTGGTATCTATCAGAAAATTTGTCCAGGTCTTTTAGACTTTCATTTTTGTGGAATACAGGTTTTTAAGGTATGACCTAATAGTTCTTTGGATTTTCTCAGTATCTGTTGTCATATTTCCATTTTTGCTTCTGATTTTATTAATTTGAATAGTCTCTGTTCTTAGTTAGTTTGGATGTGGGTTTGTTTATTTTGCTGATCTCTAAAAACCAGCTCTTCTTTTCATTGATTCTTTGTGTTGTTCTTTTTCTCTTTGTTTCTATTCTATTGATTTTAGTTTGATTATTTCCTTCCCTCTGCTGTTTTTGGTTGTGTTTGCTTCTTTTTGTTCTAGAGCTTTCAGATGTTCTGTTAATTTGCTGGCATGAGATTATGTAGTAGCACAAATTTGGATTATAAGAAAAGAAAGACTCTGAGCCAAATATTAGGGGAAGGCTGAAATATCAGAGAGAGAAAGCACCACAGTCAATTCTCACCAAACTGTCTTGCAACTTCCTGAGCCTAGCTCCTGGTCACTTCTGCCAGTTGCTTCTGTGTCTGCCTGGTTTCTACAGCCCTTACATACTCTATCCCATCCAGGTTAAGATTAAAGGCGTGTAGCCTTGAACTCACAGAAACAGAAGAAGTTCTGTCTCTGGAGTTAAGGGTGTTGGTCACCACTTCCAGTTTTCCCTGTGCTGGATTAAAGGTGTGTGTGATTGACTCTCAACTGTTTATCTTTGTATTCAAGGATTTCCTGAGCTGTCTGCCTAGGATTTGACTGTGTGGTCTCTCTGATATCCCAAGATTTATTAAATATCTACAAATGTACCAGCCTGGGAACTCTCCTAAATAAACCCTTGTGTGGCCTTGGTAGTGCGAGTGTGTGTCTCTTCTCATGCGCGAAACCAACATAGGAAGGTAGGACACTGGGACAAACACAGTTAAGAGTCTTCTGCAGAGAATAAGGAAAGAGTCTGACCTCCTTCTTTGAGCAAATTGGAAACCACTGGTCAATTTCAAATGAATGGAGACATATTGTTCAACTTAGTGCTCTGGCTGTTTTGTGGGGAATGGACTGGACCAGAAAAAAGATAAGCCAAGAAATGTTAGAGGTGACTGCTACAACTCTGGGGTGAAATGAGGGTGAGGTAGTAAGAAAGGGCACAATGACAGACACAGTTTGAATAGATTTGACAGTGCTACTGTCATGCTGGGTGTGAGTGAGAAGGAGAGAGGAATCAGTCTTGTCTCAAAGACTGTAGCATCAACAACTGGAAATGTACGCAGCATTGCTGTTTACAGAATTGGGGGATAGAAGTGATGAGTAGATTGTGGAAAAAAGAGAAGTGTTTAACTCTGGACACTCTAGCTATCAATCAGGGGCCAGATTTCTGGTAGAGGCACTGAGTTAGCAGGCAGCTCCATAAGCTTGGCATTTGAGGTGAAGGTCAAGGCTGTGCATGTACTTGAGGCTATTAACATGGATAGGACAGTAAGGCCATGAGAGTTTAAGTGCACCTAAGGATCTGCATATTAATAGTGAAAAGAAAGGCTTCAAGCTTGGGACCGATCTCAGGGACATCTTCATCCTTCAGAGGTCAGCAAGGAGGAGGACCATGAGAAGAGACTAGGAAGAAATGACTATGGGAACAGAGGGAAAGCTACGGACATCTAATTGACCAGAACGAACAAACAAATAAAAATCCTGTTCCAAATGGATGCAAAAACACTGACAAATGCCTAGGAGATTTTTTGAGAAGAGAACACAAAGCAGATATTTGGACTTGTGACACAACCATGCATGCACAGATGAAACAATATGGAGCTGCTAATGATATTGAGTTGTACACACAATGATGACTTGCAATTCTCCTCACACACCTTTAACCCAGAGAACCTCTGAGCATTGTATGGAAACCTTTATTAGAATTTTTGTTGGAGTGAAGTGTATGACAACAAGAAATTAGAAGCCACTGAGACACTAAACAAGAGCAAGATGGATTAAGTATGCTTTATGCACAAATGGAATGCAATAAAGCAGCCAAAAATAATAGACTAGTATATGTGTGTGTATATACATACACACAATATACACATGCATATATGCACATATGTATACGTATAAATATAGAACTGGTTTTAAATGCGATTGTTATTGGATATTGCTTTAGCTATATAAAGGTGTGTTGCATTTATGTATGCTGCATTTGTTTAACTATGCAAAGATGTGCTACATTTGTTTATGTTGCATTTGTTTAATGATGTAAATGTGTGTTGCTTTGCCCATCTCAGGCATCCGATAGGTCTAATAAAAATCTGAACAGCTAATAGTAGGAGTAGAGGGATAGGTGGGGCTGGCAGGCAGAGAGAATAAGTAGGAGAAATAATCTAGGCTTGAAAGAAGAGAATAGAATAGGGGAGAAAGAAGGAGATGCCTGGGGCCAGGCAGCCACCCGCCAGCCAGTCATGAAGTAGGACATACGGAGTACAAATAAAAGGTAAAAAGCCCTGATGTGAAACAGATGAAGAGAAGCAGGTTAAAATAAATTATAAAAGCTAGTGAAACAAACATAAGAAAAGGCCATATATTTATAACTAATATTGAGTCTTTGTGTTATGATTTGGAAGCTGATTGGGATTCCAGAAGAAAGCTTATTATATGCGATATTTATTTTACTCAATTCAAAATTTTCTTTGCATTATTGAAAATTGACTCTAGGGTTTTCAAATGCTTTGCAAGCAAGCACTCTGCCACTCAGCTAGTCCCTAGCTTATTTTTTAGAATTGCTTTCTTTTTCAAATTTTGAGACGAGATCTCAGTTACCTAGATTGATCTTAGACTCACTCTATGGCTCTGGTAGTGATCCTCCTGCCTCAGCCTCATAGGTACCTGGTAATATAGGCCTGGCAGGGGTAGGGGAAGACTTAAGAAAGTAAATGATGGTTGCACTGATGGCATGATTTTTTTTTATTATTACTACTATATAGATTTTAAAATAAAAATTTAAAACTTGGATGAAGCCAAGTTTTCTTTTCTTTTTTTTTTTTTTCAGGCCTCAGTGGAATGGTAATAGAAGGCTGCTCCCACCATGGAGCACAGAAAGAACACAGTCACAAATAGCACTTTCTGGAAGATTCTGCATGATAAAAAGGTAAGGCTTCGTGGGGATTTTGATGCAGCACAGAGGATGTCACGAGATAAGAAGTGCACATATATCGGTGTCTCTCTGATCTCTCCTTTAACAAAGCCACCTGGATTCACTAATGGCTCCCATGATGATGATGCAGAATCCTGCTCACTTCCATCGTCCCCACTGATAAACATTATAGACCAGCTTTCCACAGCAGATTAAGCTTTGACATATGTCCCTGGAGGACATGACACGTAAATTATATTCTAACCACAGTATCAGTTTTGCATTTCTTCTCACATCTGCCTTTCCTGGTCTCTGTTCTGTATCTTCTATGCAGGGTGTCTGCTCTGTTAGAGCCTAGAACTCAGATGTGTTGGCTGTGATATTCCTGATACTTGATCCACAGTGGACAGTCAACACATGCTATGCAGGGATCCTGGAAGGAGTGTATATGGGAGTGTGTGTTTTAGGGAGAGTCTCCATCCGTCTTCTGCTTCTGTCTTTATGATGGGGGTCACTGTGAGGACTAAAATTCCTGGTGAAGGCAACAGAAATGCAGGTCAACAAGAAAGGAGAAGAGGCTGTCTCATTTGGGAATGTGAATCTATTTTAGGACTGAAGGTTCTTATGGAAAGTTTTGCCCTCAGGTCGCCAACATTTCAACCATGTGGTTGGGTGAGGTGCCAGAGTTCCAGCACTTGGGAATGGAAGACTTTGAAGCCAGAAGGCAAATTTATAGACTTCACACCATCATATGCTATTTGTTCAGTGTCAGTTACAAATGACTTAGCAAAACAAACTTTAGCATTCCCAACTGAGCATTTAAAAATAAAAAAACAGAACCTTGCAAAGAGCATAACACTGTTCATTGCAAGAGAGCATAAACAGGTAATGAGCCTTTTCTGAATAATTATGTGATAGAATCCGGCAAGGTGGCTGCCCAAGGTGACTGGAGATTAGTAAGAATTTAGAAACCTCCTGCTACTAATCTTAGCCACAAAGGATAAGGATCCAAGTCCTCCTCATTATGTAGTATTAGCCCAGGGCTTATGCCAGAAAGTATATGTATGAATGAAGCCAGTTGTCCACAATGGATATGGACCAACCACAATCCTACTTTATGACTAAATTCTCCTATAGAACATCTAATCTAGGTCTGGTGCTACCCCTATAACATAGATGGGGTCAAGATAGGGCAAGTCTTCTTTTGGTATCTGGGCTTAAGTTGCCCAGAGCAGCCAGTGTGACAAGGGTTACCCTGGCACTTGCTGATGGGATGGGTGGAGTGCTACTGTTAGATACCACTATGTGTTTCTTTTCTATTTTGACCTGAGGACTCACTCTCCAGCCTGTTCTAAGGTTAGTTGTGACTGACAGGCAACTAGTACCTGTTTATTATTACTCTCAGCCAGCCTTTGATGACATACACATTCTGCTGAGACTATAGATGATCCTTTAAGTAAACTTTTCCTGCATCGCCTGAGTGTCTCCTTCCCAAAGTAGTAACTAGGTATTTTGAGTAGCTTTGGAAGGCTTGATACAGTAAGGTACTATGATCCATCCCAGGTACTTCCCCAAGATGCAGGGCCAAGATCCTACAGGCAATGTTCCTACTTTACCTGGGCACAGGGACTTTTCTACAGAGCTTGAGCTCATTTGACTCTCTAGGACCTAGTAAACTACATTAGTTAATTTATCAAAAGAAACTTAAACTAAACTAGTGAAAGTACCAGTACAGGCTTATATGGCTTTTGATTTTTAATTAAAAAAATAATTGGAGAAATTACTAAAAGTTTTTCCATTATCCTGGACACTATGTTGTAGGATCCTGGGGCCTCTCTGGCTGGATAGAGTAAGGTTTATAGAATATATATAAAGTATATAGAAGGAACTCTGCCTTCTATACTGTCTGAGCCATCATCTAGCTGTATAGTTTGGACCATTCACTTAACTTCAGTGGGATTCATTCCAGTCTTTGCAGAAGATGAAACTCTCATCCATCTTCATAACCTGAAGCATAGGGACATCTAGAGCCACAGTTTGACTCGTTTATTTAGCTTTTCTTTCCTAAGCAAGAGGGTTCAACTCTTTCAACAGCAGACTCTAGGTGCTTGGGCTGTTTGTGCAGCTCTTCCACCAGACCTAACCCTCCTGGAAGCTCTGCCTTACAGATTAGAATTCAGTGATCCTCCTGAAACTGTGAGGCACAAAAGCATACTACCGCTTGTCTTTTCTCCATTGATTAAAAGCAAGGTTTCTACAATTTCATAGATATCTTGGTTAATTTTTTATTGTTGTAACATCCCAAACTGGGTACTCTGTAAAGAAGAGGTATTTGTGCAATTCATAGCTCTGAGCCTGGGAAGTTCAAAAATAGGACACTGATACAGCTGGTAAGAGTTTTCATATTGTGACACACCATGGCAGAGGGAGTCCAATGGCAAGACAGAGAAAATATGCTATCTGGGATTTTTCCTTTCCTTATAAGGTCCCCAGTGTTGTTATGGGTCTTCTATGGTCATGACCTTACCCAATTCCAATAACCTTTTAAGAGCCTTATCTCTAAATGTCATTACCATATGGGTTTCAGTATAGTTGATGATACATGACAAAGACATACATTGCAATAAAGATAGCCCCCTCAAAAATTATACTGAGCAAACTGTGTATCCACATGTAAAAAAATAAAATTAATATTGTGCATCCTGAACAGAAGTCAATTCAAAATGTATAAATAATCTTAATAGATGACCTGAAACTCTGAAACTTCTAGAGAAAAGCATAGACAAAACACTTTAAGATACACACACAGGTAAGGACTTTGTTAAAAGGACTTTAAAGAAACAAAAACAAACAACCCCCCAAAAGACACAACCCTGAAAACTGACAAGTGAAATTGTATGAAAACAAAAATCTCCCACACAATAAAGGGGAGCAGCAGGTAAAGAGAGCCTGCGGAATGAGACAAAATCTCCCACACAATAAAGGGGAGCAGCAGGTAAAGAGAGCCTGCGGAATGAGAAAAAATGTCCGCCATTTAGGTATCTCCTAGGACATCAGCAACCAGAATTCATGAAGAACTATAAGTATTAAATAGCCCAAGCCAAAATTACCAAATCAATGCGTGGTCTAATGCAAAGGAAGAAATACAAACAGATAGTAGATATTTGAAAAAAATGTGCAATATCCTTAGACATAAGTTGCATAAGTTGTAACTACTTTGAGATTCTACTTCACTTTGGTCACAATGTCTGTCATCAAGATCACACTGGATAGCAGATGCTGGTGAGGACGTGGAGACAGGGGAATCCTTAAATACTACCGGGGAGAGTGTGAACTATGTAGCCACTGTTGAAGTCAGTATGGAGGTTCCTCAAAAAACTATAAATAGAGCTATCAGAAAACCTCGCCTTGACATATGATGGAAGGATTATAATATATACACCAACACATATGTAATGAGCAGAGAAAAGGGAATATGAGAGAGGAAGAGTTCTGTGAGAGGGAGACTGGAGTGCAACCATCATTTACACTGATAAAAGAACTATTTATGGGAGGAAGGACTGTGTACAGGGTAACAATAAAGTGTAGTGGTATATGTGCACGTACATATCTGAGAATACCATAGTGAAATCTGTTTCTTTGTATACTAATAAATAATTTAAAAATGTTTCTGACATGAACTTCTAGGGGACATGTACAAATCATAGCAGTATCATATTTGCAAAGAGAAATTTAAGTATTCCTGTAAATGTCACTTACCAGCCCAAGGTTATCTGATATAATTGATAAATTGAAATTAAACCAGGCTTGAGTTGGGGGCCACAACAAGACTGAGGCTGAGACAAATTTTATTGAGAGCAATCAGACTTTTTATACTCTTATCAAAAATAGAATGTAATGGCAATTGCCAGGACCAATATAATTGTAGTTGCCAGGATACAATGATATTTGCAAGCTATGTAGGATACCCAAGATTAATGCCTAAGACCAATTGTCCTGTCAACCTTCCACACGTCCTGAACTTCAGAGGGAACATACAGAGAAACACAATCTATCCTGAATGCTACCTCAGGGAATGTCTTGGTTTCTCAGGAACTGAAAGGCAAACAGAGCCCCCGGGAACCATGGACTCTAACCTGAAATACCTTGGATGCATGCCTCTCAAGGCAGCTAGACTGGCCAACTCCATGGTTCCCTGTAGCAAGTGATGTACACAGGAATATAGCTGCATCAAATACAATAGGATTGGTGTCTTCTGCCTGGCTCCAGCAAATTCAAGGAACCACTCATTTTTAGCATCCTTCCAAGTTCAGCACTGCTCAGCTCACTTCCTCTTTCTCAATCCACTACTGATTCTGATATGTTCCTGTTCTCTTCATTTTGATATCAGCCTGGTTTGTTTTGTCTCCCTTTGTGTAGGCTTTCACCACCCTTCATAGAGATGTCTATAGTGTCTAGTAATCTGACTTCTAGTTTCTCTTGCAGGCCAGGCTAGAGAACCTTCCATGAAGCCCAGTTCTGGCTAAGCTCTATTCAGGCCTTAGATGGACCCTGTATGGCCTGTTGACTGTGCTTGGGCTTTGGGATGTTTTCAGTTCTCTGGGTTTGGATCTTGGTGGCTCAAGCTTTTGCTTTGACTGTGTCCCCACAAATATTACATACTTTCTATAAACATCACTTTGTCTGTAAGGTGTAATTAATTATTGATTAATATTAAAATGTTTATTTTGACTGATGTCTTGACTAGATTGGGAAGGAGCTAGGAGATTACTATGTCCCATGTTAGACTGTGTCTGTGAGGGTACAGGGATAGTTATTTATTTCCATTTATATATATATATATATATATATAACCCAAAATAGTGAATAATCCCCATGCTGTCACTATCCAGTTCAACAATGATCAGTATGTCCCCAGACTTCCTTATCTTTTCCCTGGAAGGGGTCCTTGGAAGCTAAGTCTAGCCATTGCACCATATCATTCATGAATGTTTCAGCATACGTATCTAAGTAGTAAAAATTCTTTTTTGAGAAAAAAATACATTTTTAATATCAAAGATCTAATCAATGTTTAGGAAACCTTGATTGTTTTGCAGATGTCTTGCCGCCCACACAAAGCATAATTTAAAGTCTACCTGTGTTTGGTTGATGCATCTCTTAAATGTCTTATGGTCCTCTCCTCCTCCCAGCCTGACAATTTATTTCCTATAGAAACTGGACCTTTTGTCCTTAAACTTTCCCACGAACAAAAATAAGGACATGGGAAAATGCAGAAGAAAGACAGAGTTTCTTTTGCAGTGATGACACTCCTCTTTTGCCAGAGGCCTTAGAACTCTAGGGGTTCTGGGTTTTGGACCATAAAGCTTGCATTAGTGGATCCCCCAGTTTTCTATGTCAATGGCTAGGAAATGGGAGTTCTGCTACAGGATTCCCCAGTTCCCTAGTTTGCCTTGGTATTTTCCAGCTTTTACAGCCATGTAATCTGATGTCTTGTTACCTCTCTACACACTCATCATCCTGGCTTTTTCTCTGTGGAGAACTCTATCACACATCTTGCCATGTGGAAAGCAACTTCATAACCATCTTTCTCCATCACCTCAAGCTTGCAGATCCAGGTTCCAATGACAAACCACAATAAATCTGTACTGATCATTTGGGTACCTTTATTCAGAGCATAGCCTGGGCCAGGCATTCACTAAACCTGGACATGTATTCATCTAACATGCTGAAGATCTTATTGTGAAGGCATATCACTCTCCCCATTGTTGAGATAAGAACTAGGAGGTGGACGAGATGGGTCTCATCCAAAACAAAGATTAGATCTTTGCCTGGGATTGCTCCCATGTTGAAAGCGTGGAAGTGAACTCACCTAGTAGAAAGGCTCCTTCTTTCCACTGTGAGCCTCCCTTGACTTTGCAGACTTCTTCTTCACCAGATGCTAGACTACCTCTGTGTTGATAGTGGCTTGCTGTGCATGGGTGAAGATGTTGAGGATTCTGTTTGAATTTGAAATTCCTTAAGAATTATGGGGGGGGGTCAGAAAGGAAAGGGTTTTGCATATATCACTAGAAGGAAAAAACTATGCCCTGGAGTTTAATCATGACTTTGCTACCTCTAAGCTGAGACTTTCACAGTCACCATCTTGGTGTCCCGGTGGTCTCACAATAAAACATGTAGAATAAATAGACACATTGAGGGTAATGCTTAGTATGTAGTAGGTTCTCAGCAAATGTTAGCTTGTGGTCACTGACTTCAGTATTCAGTGATGAAACTCATCAGAAACATCAAAAGCTTAAAACTCATTTCCGTCTCACACTGTGAAAAGGCCGTTTCTTCTTTTCTTGAATTATTTAATTTTTTTTGTTGTTTTATCCCCTTTCTCATAAAAGAGTTAGAAAGATGCTGCTGCCCACCCACCCCTCCCAGCCACACACATTTTAATTAAGGTATCTTTCCAGAAGGAATGCTTTAATCCAAAGTGATCACTTTGATACCGAAAGAGACACATTTGGAGGCTACTTGGCGACGGGGAATTAAAGACAAAGAAGCTGAATAAATAGCAAGCAAAATGTTAATGTTTTGGCTTTGTGGCGTCTGCATCTGAGAGCCCTCGTGCTAGGATGCTTTGGCGAATCCCGCTGCAAGCCTCCAGCGGCTCCTTTTGTGTGCGCGGGAGCCCTGGATGCCGGTTGCCACGCGGCCCCTAGAGGTCAGTCTGATCCAGGGATTGTCCAAAAGGAGATGGTCATGCCAGCAGCTGCTGGGGTGGGGGCAATACTGCAGCAGCCAGGAGCTGAGCAACTCCAGCATCCACGACATCCACGCCGCCAGAAGGCCTCTTCTTTCTGACGATAGATTTGCCAAAGTCAGAAGAGACAGTTCTTCCTCCAATGGAAATCAGTTTTGATATGGTGTATATGGCTTTGTTTTCAATGAAATTATACTTCTCACTTTGTTGTGTTCAGTTTACTACAGACAAGAGCCGGTAACAGCATGGGGGTCTGAGAGTTTGGGTACCTTTAACCAATCCGTCATTTTATAAAGGACCCCAGGCTCAGATAAGGAGCAAGCAAACCCTCTCTCATGCTGAAACTCTTGTCAGGGTTGATCTAACTGTTCGCTCAAAACAATACCAAGAATGAATAATGTCTTTAAAGCCTTTGAATGGGTGTAAGAATTAGCGACTACTTTGTGGGCAACCTAACATGACATTAAGGAAAAATTACCCAGAAGCACTTATATTTTTTGGTTTGTTTGTTTTTATTTATAAAATAAAGTCCTTTTATTTCCCATGTATCCCCTTGTTCTCCCTCTCTTACCCCTCCCAACCCCTCCCTGTCAGCCTTCAGCTTCCCTTCTTCCCATCCCCCCCTCCCCTCCCTTAAAAGGGCAAGAAGTCTCAAAGTGGATCAGCTCAGCATCTGCTCCAGGCAGGTCTGATTTCCTCATCCTAATGTCATGACTGGGTTAGGTGTGTGCCAGTCCACACATAGAAACACAGTCTGATCCCTCCCCTCAAGGCTCTACATACTGTCCATGTCAGTGGACAGCTGCCTATCCTTGGAGGGCTCAGTTCCTTTTCTTGAAGGTTCCCCAGTGGCTCTTCTTAATTCAGTGAGCTCCCCTGAGCTCCAGCCATCCAGCACTGTGGAATTTTCCTCGCAAGCCCTATCCCCTTGCTCATATAGACTCTCCTCCCCCACTCTTAGCTGGACCCGGAGCTCAGCCCAGTGCTCAGCCGTGTATCTCTGCCTCCACCTCTATTCATTGTTGGAGGTAAGTTCTGTGACTGCACTTGAAGCGATTATTCATTTGATTATAGAGGAAGTCCTGTCTAGGCAACACCTTCACTATTCGTTGGAGACCTAGCTAGGGACAATTTGTGAGTTCTTGTAGTAATAAATCTGTAGTCTATAAAAATATGTACTTTTAATTAAAATTACAGTGGTTTGCACATTAGGGGAGAACCCAGAAGCACTTATTAAATCACGTTTTATTTGGAACTCTTACAGCAAGTGTGGGGACATGATAACCCTGCCCTGTACTCTGTCAGAGAGCCTGGCCTCTGCCGGGAGCACAGAAGTGCACTAAGCAGGAAGGTGGGGTCCATAGGTAGAAAATCACTTCAAAGAAGAATCAGGATGAAGAGGATTCAGGTTAAACCTATATCAAGGAGTGTTCGAAGACAGTAGCGGACCAGATATTACCTGGGAGAAAGTGAAGTCTGTGGACACTGGTCAGCTATCATGGGCTAATCAGGTATCAGCGTGCCATGTTGGCTTCTTGCCAGGCTGACATGGCAGGATCCTCGCTATCTGCGAATATCATGCAGTATTGCACAGATGTGCCTAGGAGAAGACTAGACATTCCCTTGAAGCTTTGCAGCCTTTGCTAGTGATTTAGTTGATGGAGTCAGAGGCAGAAGTCTGTACAGGACAGGAGGTGGCGGAGGCCAAGCTCACTCACGATTGGGCAGATGATGTGATTGCCTGGTGATGTGACATTTACTCATCTGTGAACTAAGAAGACAGTGAATGATGCAAGTATTGGCCAACACTGGTCATTGTGCTTAGAAATATAGAAAGGAAAATCTTTGTACTTACAGGAAAAGGCACAAATTATCATTTTCATCCCTTGGAGCCCAACTTCTCTTTCCAGCTTTGTTTTTACATAAACATACATTATTGTCTAGACTCTGCATATGAGAGATAGCATGCAGTTTGTGTAGACTTTGGGTCTGGTTAATATTGGTGTATGATGTTTTTACTGATTTCCAAAGTCTTTATAATAAAGTTGACTAAAATAATAAATAAAAAATCAACCAAATAAATATGTTTTATATGATCCCATTACTCTATGGACACAGTCCACTAGCACAGCTGAAGGTGTGTCACATGGAGACAGAATCATGATGCAGTGGTTAGAGGCTGCAGAAGAAAATCCTGCTCCAAGGCATACTTCCAAGGAGAAAGTTTCAGAATTTAGCTATTTATCTAAGTTCAGCTTCTTAAGGCACTAGTATTCACTAGGATGTGGGTAAGTTTCTTTCTTTGCTCGTGGTTCAGTCTAGGTAATCTGGCCTCAGGTTTTCAGAGGACAGAGCTTCCACCTCACACTTGTTTTCTTGTGCAGATGTTAGTAACAACACTTCCTTCTGCTGCAGCTGAAGAAAATACCCACAGTAATGGACTCTCATCCTTTCTCCACTAACTATTTCTTTGGTGCAGACACCATATCAGGTAAGCAGTAAGAATAGGCACCCAGTACCAACCTTGTGGCTTTTCTTTCCTTTCCTTGGACTTTACTGTATTTTGTAGCATGTGAAGATCCTGCCATGTATGCATCCCCTTCCTTGGTGCTTAATCTGTCTTCTGGAAGAGAGCTGGCACTTTCTTCCAATTTGATGATTGACCAAGACCCCTCCAGTTCCTCTTTTTCTCTGCTCTTCAGCCATTCCTCCCTTTATAATCCCCAGATTCATCACTATGCTCTCTGTTGTTACTAGATCGTCTTATGTTTACAGAAGCCTTCATTATGTCTTAGATTTTGGTACCAAGAAAAGATCATGGTGGCATGAAGATGGACATTTCCTCCAAATTCCAGTTCCTCTTCTACTTTCTTATGAGAGTGTATGACATTGTTATTAGACACAGTCATTAGTATATCCCAGGAAAGCCTTCACAGCTCTGGTGGACATACTTTGCTCTGGAGTCATGGAACATGCAGACAAATATTTCTGAGGTCTTTGCCACCATAACTGTTCATTGAACCCTGCCACAGCCTATGCTGTCTTTAACTGGCCATCTGTTTGAATCTCTGAACTGGATTTTATTGCACCAGTGTCAACTTGTAGTTTTGCAAGCTCTTTCTCTGGCCAGACTATGAACTGTTAGAGATAAGAGATGGTGTCTCCCAGCTCTATAATCTACTGTTCATCACAGAGCCCAGCAGAGGTGCATAACAAATACTTCTGGAGGAAGAGAATGAGTGTATGAAGAGCTTTCAAACTGAAATTTCTTGTTCATGATTATTCCCAATTTTATCTATAATACATAATTATGCACATGTAAAATGTTAAAATATGCTTTCATCTCAAGTAGTTAGTATTTTAAGACAGATGTATAGTTTAACTAGATATTATTCTTCATAAAACCTAAAAGATTCTAATTACAGTGATCCACACTAACTTGATGATCAATGTATCACACACACACACACACACACACACACACTCACACACACACATATATTTAAGTTTGCTAATACCTAGGTTAAATTTTTATATCTTGGCCACAGGGATTTCAGGTTGTACACTGTTGGGTTAAAATCAAGATGTGGAGCTAACTGGGATATTCCTGAGGTTCAAATGTGACAGATACATGGAGGCCAAGAGTGCATGTTTAGCTCTTTCTTTAGGAAAAGTGCCTAATCTCTCAGTGTGCTTGATGCTGCCTGAGAACTGTGGATAGACTAGTGCTGCAGGCTTGAGTTGTAGGGACAGCACAAGAGCATCCATAAAAGCGGTCAGCAAAGTGCCTGACTCACCACGAGCTTAGAGCTTAGAGTGCTAGCTCCTCTCTGCTTGCTTTTATTTGGGTAGATATGAGCCCACTCAATTGGATTAGTACCCTTTAAATTGTGCATTCATCCCTTCAAGTTGGTTTTGATTTTTAAAATTAGTTTAGCTGGTTTGGTGTGCCTTAGCCAAAAATTGTGGTTGGCTCCATTTTTATCATATCAACCTTTTCTGTTTACTTGTTTGTTTTATTTCTTTGCCTGGAAGAGACAAAGACCTGAGTGTGCTTCTTGTGTGCAGATGCATGTGTTTGCTTAAGCTGGTGGCACAAGCCTGGGATGAGAACGAGGTGGAATGGCCAACAGAGAACCTTGTAAACACAGGTCAGGCCAATTCAAAGAAAGTGTGTTGGCTGTGTCCTCTCTGTCTGAATAGGTTGGGAAAACTAAATATTGGGAGTTTTCCCCAAGTACCAATGAGGTAGTTTAAGCAGAAGATATAATGTACAGTATTCAGTGCAGTGACACAGATTAGTAAAATCTAAAATCCATTGTTTACTGAAGTAATGGCGACATTTTCTGTATGGTTGGATCTTCTGAGATTTTTTTTTTCAGGCATTATTTTGCTGCTGCAGTGTGTTCCAGCATCCACGTTTGTCATCAGGGATGGTTCCTCGTGGTGCTTACCATGGACAGATCATGGCCTGGCCTTTAAACTAGAATTTGAAAAAACTGAGTTTATAGTATTGATATTATTTACTCCTTAAACATTCTTATAAATTACATATGATTATTCTAACTTTCCAGAAGGGTGAAGAGTTGCTTGAAGTCACATAACTATCAAATGACAAAACAAGGTCTGACTGCTTGACCCTGACCTTATGGTTTTAACATTATACAGCAGGAAGACCTGTCTCATGCTTCTTCTTTTAAGTATTATCTTGGTCATTTCTGTTCATTGCAGTGAGTCATGGAGACAGCAGGGATAATCCATTTTAAAAAGGGAGAGAAGCATTTGGCTTCTAGCTTTAGAGGTGTCAGTCTTTGGTCTCTTGACTGTGAAGGACAGCTCACCACTGAAGAAGCACATGATGGTAGGAAGTACTTTTGAGAATTGAAATAGAGAGAAGGGGACACATATCATCTTACCAGCATGCACTGAACCTCACTTCCTTACACTAAACCTCAGGCCTAAAGATTTCATCACTTTCTAGCATTGCCCCAGGCTAGAGACTCAGCTTTTACTATGCAAGCTTTTGGGCACATTCAAGAGCAAAGACATAGCATAATTTTCAGGAACAAATTTCAAAGTCTGATAATGCTGGAAACAAATCCTTGGCTTAGGTCTATATGGCAGATATGAGAGTGGCCTGCTAAGGATTTTTGTTTTCAACAAGGCAGAACAGTTCTTACTCATCCCTTGGAAGCTATTTGTGGGACTATGTGACTTGTCTGGATCAAAGAACTGTGAGTAGTGATGGACTTTTCTCCTAGAGTAAAGAATGTAAACAGAGTGAACATCCTACCTTCCCAGGTTCCCTCCACTGGTTTGACCATCAGCAAGGGTATGCATTTGGAGGCTCTACCAGATTGAGTCCTTGAACAAGGACACGTGGTGGAGCAGACACTGCTGTTGACCCACAGATGACAGAGTAGGAGTAAGAATCAGCCTTTAGTTAAGTAACATTTTTGTAAGCCACAAAATTTGGGGGATTTTTGTTATTGTAATCTGTTTTGGTTGACACATCCTGAGATAAATATACATTAAATCTTTGACCTATAGGGTAACCATCCAAAGACCTTTAGTGCCTTGCACTTGCCCTTAGTTTGTCTTTTGTAAGAATTCCACTGAGATGTCTGAGTGACCTGTGTGCTGGTTTGGACTTTTACTGAAAAGTACCACAAAGGGTTGTGGTGGTGTGCTGGAATCTTTGTGCTGGAGATATAGAGACAGCTGGATCTCTAGGGCTCACCAGCTACCAACCAGGCCTAGCTGGCAGGCCTCAGGCCCTAGTGATAGACACTGTCTCCAAAAACAAGGTGGACAGTGCCCCATAAATGACATCCGTGGTTGACCTGTCGTCTCTATATGTATACATACACATATGCATGTATCCCTAGATATATCCATGTACTCCTCATGTAAATGCTCATGTGTGTATGCATCTTCTTCCTTTCTCCTCCACATGTACACAAAGTATCAGGAGTACTATTCTGTGTGACATGATCACCAACAATTTATTTGAGATGTGTTTCTTTAAGCCTTCAATAGTGCTTTCTTTCTTTAGGTACTGTGTCCATCATGACGGGGTTCTGGAAACCTGACTACGGTAGTGAGGGAATGGAGAAGGGACAGTGACACTGAAGAAATGACAAATACAGGCACAGAAAAGCCATGTCAAACAGGCTGTGCACTCAGATGGAGTGGCATCTACTACCTTGGTAACAGGGAACATCCGTGTGCTTAGTGTTTATTTGGTCCAGTGTAGGAGGAGTCAGCCAGGCTAATAGGAAGCTTCTGTAGTCTCAGGTTGCAGACATCTAAAGGAGGAAGCTGCATCTGCTAGTTTTTGTACGTACTGGTCAATCCTTTGTAAACACTAGTACCAGAGGAAGGCTTTATTGATTTCCCACCAATCTGAGGTCACAGCAATGCCAAGCAATCCCATTGACTTAGGACTTCATTAGCTCTCTACACATGCACTTAGATCTTCCTTGGCTGCCCTCATTTAGGTACTTTGTTGTTTTTAGGGTAAAATCCTCTTGTATTAACTTGAATTTCCTCAGTAGATTGATAGTGAAAAAGACCAATAATGTATGTACTTGTAGATTCTTTTTTTGCCCCTCCACTCACTTTGGGGCTTTCTGACTCTTTCCAGATGCAGCCATACCAGCTCAGCACATAGGCTGGCAGGAGGTTGGGATATGTTCCCAGTGCAGCTACCACTGGAATCCCTGCCCCTTTAATTGCCCAAGTGCCCCGAGTCTGATCTTTCTGGAATGCCAAGGAAGGCTAGCTCTGGTATGCGATCAGAGGTTGTCATCAGAGCCCAGCCACACTTTTCAGTCTATGCTCTCTTTTTCCACTTTGACCATTGCTCTTAGCTTCTCTTGGTGTACTGGATGGGCTAGTGCAGCAGTCGCAGCCACAGCAGCTGAAACTCTGACCCCTGAGTTCTCCTGGGAGCATCCAGCAGCTGGTTTCCCAGCACATGCTACTCTGCAGAGGGGTTCAGATGCACAACTCCTCCCAACCTTGAAGAAGGTCACAGCACAAGGAAATGCCAGCAAGACATGCTACTGAATATGGGGTGAAATTGCTGAATGTGCCTCTAGCAGGAGTCCAGTGACCTCAGTGGTGGGGTTCAGTTTGAAGAGAAGGTAACTGCCACATCTGTATCATTTTTGCTCTTCTGCATATCATTGAGGATTCTGGATTGCAGGGGCATCTTCAAGCTGGGTGATTTGAAGGATTTGTACATGGAATCATTCATAAAGGTGGAGCAGGATGTAGAAAGTTTTCAAAGGACTCTGGGGTGTGTAGGACTCTTGTCACTGGTTGGCTGGCAGCAGCAAGTGGGAAGATCAGCAATCATAACTGGCATGTAGAGAGGGCTCCATTGCAAGAACCGTGGCTTTTGCTTGATGTAATCTCCTATTGTGACCAAATGGGCCTGAGGAAAATTAACAATGCTATGACCCCATTCTTCTGCCTTTCTCAGCATTGTTGCTTAGGCCTCCCATTGTGTAAAGGCAACTGGGAAGGCAGGAACCCACTGCAGTAGTATGCCCTAGTGAGAATGCGGCAGAGTGCTGTGAATTAGTTTTAGTGATTAGAGGTGTATTAATAAAACTGAACCATGACTGATTTTATATATATATATATATATGCATATATATATATATGACAAAACCCCCCAAAACAGGTATAGTCATTCAAGACTAAGAGTTCACAGACATATGGGACTTCAAGCCCATAATCCGAATGGAGGCTCCACTTGACTTGAAGGAGGACTGGAGAAAAGATTCATGGGAAAACAGGTGAGAGTAGAAAGATATGGAGGGCAGAAGTGCAGACATCTCACTTTTGTGAAAGTGTTTGCACTAATACGAGCCAACCTTTCTTGTTTCCCGAAGTGTGGATTTCTATTGAATTTGGTTGTGCTCTTTAGTGAGACTCTGCCTTAGGGTAGGTAAGGGGCCTAGGAACTCAAGCAACTTCTGATCAGAATAATGGATGCCTTTGGGATCATAATGAATCACTTCATCATAAAATGTTGGCACATCCTGTAGGGAATTGCTAAAAGTCCAGCTTTGAGGGATGTAGAGAAGGGATCAAATGGGGCTGTGGGGGCATCTGTGGATGACCCCTCCATGTTCCTCTGGCCAGGAAGCTGGCTGTAGCTTTGGTTTCCAGGAGGTGCAGGCCCGAGCTATCCAAGGCTTCAGTGCCGTGATTCTGTATAGCCATTGGATCTGGTTCAGAGCCTTCTGCATTCTGGATAGTCAGTTCTTTTTATCTTGCAAGCTCAGAAAAATGTCCTGCTTCTAGGACACATTTTAGATGAAGCAAAGAATTGTAGAGCACAGAGTTGGGGACCTGGTTTTCCTTAGAGTGAGAGAGCACCCTCAGAGTGTCTGTGTTAGTATTATAAGGGAAAGATTTCCTGAACAATGCTAAAAGTTTTTAGAGATTCAAGAAAGTGAACTTCCCAGGTGTGCGCATGAGTTTTCCAGATGGGAGGAAGGGGGAAACAGATACAGTGATAGGATTTCCATTGTTAGATGCCTCTTGTTTGTCTATGAAACTCTCATGAGGGAGCTATACTGAGCCATGAATACTAAAAACACTGGTGTGTTTTTCCATGTGTGAAAACGTTACCCTTTGAAAAATCGAGGGCCCACCCTGGGCCACACATGTCGGCTCCGGAGCTCAGCTGTTCGCAGCTTTTCACCTGCACCAACAGCCAAAGCAAAAGTGGTTCAGCACAGACACTGTTTAAAATGGCTGTGTTAAAAATACCACCCCAGCTTCACGGATTTCTGGAGCTGTCAGGAGTGTCTTCACTTAGTCGATCTGGTGATGAAGGTGAGTCCTGGAGAAGGGCACAAGCCACTTAAAAGTGCAACAGTTTAGACTCTCCATGCTTTAAACCCTAAAGAAGCAGGAGCCAGCAGCCAGCCGGGGCCCCTCAGCCCTGAAGTTCCTGTGGTCTGAAGGAGGCTGGAGAAGGAGCTGGTTGCTCACTCTGGAGGCTCTATGGCTTTATCCCACGGAAGGTTAACAGCATACTCCTTGTGGAGGGATGGAGGTCTGTGCTTGCAGAGGAGGAGTTGGCTAAGTGCTGAGAAGGGAAGTTTTTAATGGCCTGAGGAGAAATGTTAAAAGAATACCTGAGGTTATGGTCCTCGTCTCCTACATTCCCAGTTTAGGAGGACATGGGCGATGATATTGGCTTCTGTTTAGTTTTTAAAATTGTGTTATTTTCAACATTCTCTCAAGCTGATTATGACTCAACTGTCAGTGAACCTAAGTCATGTGGGCCTTCGTCATTGAATGTATTCATGTTATGATTTTAGACAAATATTTACAAAGGTCTCTCTTCCTCCCCACTAATGACTTCAGCTGCCCACCAGCACATTATTTTAATGTTCAACTCCTTAGTCAATTTACATTCACAAACTCAAGCCTTGTAGGGTAGTCTGGTACACACAGGCCTTCCAGAAGGGGGCGGTCCTCATCTGATAGCGCGGCACACCACTCTCCAGCAGGCCTCTGTGATAAACTCAGAACTGCAGGTATTTCTCCCAGGTAGTTGGTTCAGCACTGAGGCTACAAGAGAGAAGAAAGGATTACTAAAAAAGGGTCCAGGTGAGGACCACAAGCATAATCAACCTTGAGCATTTACTCCTGAGAAATGGAACAGTTGGCAAATCACCCAGAAGTCAGAGAGAAGTTCTGTAAAAGCAGAAGAAAGAGGAAAACTCCTCACCATGTGTTGATTATGAATTTTAATTACTGAGTTATCTGTTTAGTCAACGGCTGGGTAAGAAATGTGGGCAGAAAGAGCTCTGTGAATGTTCCAGATGATACAGTTTTGTTTTTTTTTAGGAAATGCACAATTAGATTGTGTCTACACAACCCAAAGTAAAAGCAGATGTATCCATCATCAGACTATTTTGATTAATGAGGAAATTTGGAACTTAAATTATCTGTTTCCATCAGCTATGTAGATCAAATGAACTGGATCATTGCCAGATCCACATTCCTGCAGTGTGGTATAGATACAACTTTTGGGGGTGATGCAGATTTGGGGACAATATTTATCATGTGGGACTGAAATGAGAGGAGAAAGCATCACAAGATAAGTGTGGCATGTACTTGCATTGAATAATAAATAGTTTATTCTGACAGGTCATGGGCTTAGTTCACATCCAAACCAGATAGTGAACTCAGACAACCACAAACTCTGGTTTGGAGCCATGCTTTTTACATTCTTCCCTGGAGTTGCTATCCAGTTGGGGCACAAACCAACATGATGCTGGTTTGTGTTGACAGGGCTAAGTGACTGCATGGGACAGATGAGTTAGCAAATTTTCCCATGATTATTTACTCTACAGAGGAGTCCAGAGGTATCAAGATCACTTCTACCATCTGCTGACCCGGCCAGTCTTCTTTCTTGATATGGTAGACAATACTGTCTATTCTCTGAATGTTTCTAGGAACCAATCCTCTTTTTCTCCTCCTCCTCCTCTCTCCTTCCTTCCAAAATCCCCTTTGCCTCTTTCTCCTTTTTTGGAACATAGTTATTTGTGTGTATGTACAAATAGAGTTACTTGTAGACTATGATGTCAGCTATTCACTTTCATGCCAAGACTACTTTTAGAGTACTCATGGAAGGTGACAAGCTGTCATTGAGAGAAAAAATGATATCTGGGTTGTAGGGAATAATGTTTCATCAAGAAAAAAATTACTTTTAAAGTGAAGCATTCTTTCATTGTGTACCACTTTTAAGTTAACTGGCATCCGTTGTCAACATTCAAGAGGTTTCAACTGAATAACAAAGGAGAAAAGTATTGGAAGTCAGTAAGGATAATGGATGCTTCAGAAGTAGCTGGAATGATCAAGCATCACTGAGTGAATGGTTGTGCAAGTCATGGGATTCACAAAATAGAACAGCATACAGCCACAAGAAAAAACAGAATATACTACAACTGATACATAGATTCTGAAAACATGAAATGAAACAATCCTGACACCAACGGTATCTACTATTCGATTCCTTTTGCATCAGCAAGCTGGTGGCCCCTGAGGGCAAACGGGAGAGAAAAATGGGAAGTGGCTCTTCTGTCGAGCATTGGGCTTTCTACTAAGGTGATAAAATGTCTTAGAACTAGATGAAGGCATTGGTTGATGGCATGGTGGCTGCACTAAATGCCACAGAAGTGCACACTTTAAGTTGTTAGCTTTATGCTATAGTTGATGCTATATTTTAAGAAAACAATGTCGAAAAAGTGAAAGTGTTTGCATCATGCCACTCCTTCATCTATTTCCTTTTCCTAAATGACAAGGTATGGAGATTAGGGCCCCTTTGGGATTGTTTTCTGTAGGTAAACAAGACCAGTGATATAAAGGACCTTAGCAGCCATACCTTCTCATCCTTTCCCTTTGAAGATCAGAAGAGAAAGAATTCTAAAAGGGAAAGTTAAGGACAAATCAAGATTGATTGATCCAATTTGCTTGAATCCTAGACTAATATGTAATCCAAGAGAGTACAATGTGTCCCTAAAAGAGGTGACACAGTATTCTGAGATACTTATAATTTGGAACTCAGAAGTTCCCTAAAAGTCATGTGATGAAAGCTTTGTCAGTAGCCTATGGTGCTACTGGGAAGCCTTAGGACCTTTAGGAGGTAATACCTAGTAGAAGGATGCTAGCTCATCAGGACAACCCTTGATGGGGCTGATGGGATGCTGGCCCATCTTTTTCTTTGCTTGTTGACCACCGTGAGGTAAGTAGCTTTGCTTTATCTCTGCCTCCATCATAACATTCTGCCTTGTCACTGGAGCCAACTTATTGTGCTTAAAACATCGAGAATTGTACCCCAAATAACAATTTTTCTCTTAAAACTTTTTTATTACACTTATTTATGTAGTGTGTGTGTGTGTGTGTGTGTGTGTGTGTGTGTGTGTGTGTGTGTGTGCCATTGCACTTATGTGGAGCTCAGAGAACAACATGCAGGCATTGGTTCTTGCCTTTTACCATGTGGGTTCTGGGGATTAAAATGAATCATTTGGCTTAGGAGTGTCTTTGCCTACAGAGCCAGCTTTCTGGCTTCTCTTTCCTCCTTTTAAGTTGATTTATCCTAAGTGTTTGCTACAGAGACCAGAATCTGATGAATGTATTTACTCAATAATTTTTGTTAAGCTTTGAATGAACACAGCAATAGTAATAATAGTAATAATAACGGCATAAAATAAACATGTTAACTCATTCGACCATTATACAATTCATATATATATGAATTTTAAAATATTAGATTAGTCATGATAATTTGGCCATTCTACTATTCATATATATATATACATATATACAAATTTTAAAATATTACATTAGTCATGATAAGTACTAAAGTGCTATTTGTTAATTAAAAATATAAAATAAATTGATAATAATATATATAGCTCTTTGTACCTTTATGAGGAACCAGATAAATAGAAGAAGTACTTATCTTGGTCCTCAAACCTATGAGTTCTGTGGGTCTAGATAAATTAGATAAATTTCGTCAAAGGTTTGTAGGGCTGACACTGGGCTTAACCATGACTGGTGGTTAGAGTGTTCTTAACTACCACATCTGGAAGTTGGGCTCAAGACCTTTGAATTTTATACACTAGTAAAATTTCCAGAAATGAATATAAGGTAGCTGTATTTTGTTTGCATTTTATTGATTTCCTGGTTCTGGTAGGGCACAGTAGAATTGATTTCTTTATTTTATCACTTATTTGTTACTTAATGTTAATCACCCCTACTGTGCCCCACCAGAATCATGGAATCAATAGAATACATTTTTACACCCTCCTGCAGTGTGAAATGGTTAAGAAGTATCTAAAAATGTGTTCCACATCCTTAGTAATCAGGGAAATGCAAATTTAAACTCCTTTGATACTTCATCTGGGGCTTTCTAAGGGACAGTCAGGGGATGTGGATGATCTGAATGTTCACTTTGGTAGCACATGCCATGAATTTCAGTCTCTTATTTTTTTCTGGTAGAAACTTTGCTTATACTTTTATGAATGGTATAGATCACCCCATCCCCGAATCCTGTTATTAGAGTCTGCTTTCTATACCCTGTATCAATTAAAGTCCCAGAAAAAACCAAATGTATCAATCTATTTGGTGTTGCTATAGGAAGACACTTAAGGCTGAACTAAGTCAGAAAGAAAAGAGGTTTATTTCTCTCACAATTTTGATGACTAGAAGTAAGAAATTCTATAACCCTGTGTGTTGAGCCTTCGGTGAGTGCCTTTTGGTTGCATGTTAACATAGTGGGCAATCACAGGAAGAGGGAGCATGTGCAGCAGAAGGGAACACTGAGTGGTACATATCAAGCTTGCATGCTGTCAGTGATGCTGGAACCATTGGCAGAAGCCAAGAAGAACTTTACTTCACACAGGCAGCAGGACCTATGGTTATGGCTCTGTGTAGGGAGGTATAGCCATTCTAAATCAAGTTCTAGAAAGAAAGGAAAAGATGTCTTGCTCCAACCTTTTTCTTTCAGTCTGTATACTGTACTTTCCTTTAGTTAAACCAAAAAGCAAGAATCCCCAGAAGTCAAACTCATGCCGTATATATAGCAGAGTAGATCTGGAGGGTAATGAACCAAGAATTATTTCTGCATCCCAAGTTACAGCAATGGTTTGAAGTGCAGGCATATCATTGAGTAAGGTTGTAGGAAGACCTCCATAAGGCTGTGGCTTTAGGCTCTAGTAGTTCATAGATGGGAGAATAGCCAGAACACTACAAGTTCAACGTTTTGACATTATGATGCCATAGTGGGAGTGGGGAAGCCAGGGAGCTGCTTCTGTGGAAAAGACCCAGTAGATGCATGTGTGAATGTCTTTTACTGTCTGTGAGATGAGGGGAGGCTGCAGTTTGAAGATGAACTTCTAGCTTCTGCCATTTAGTGAATCCAGTCAGGAGGCTGTGAGGGCCACACGCTACAACAGATTGCTTTGGAGTTTGCTTTTGAAGCTAGAAGCCAAATAGATGCACTGAGCATCCAGCATCCGGTCTGCCTCATTTCTATGCGCATGGGGATTTCATGTTGATATCAAAGGAAGTCAGATTCATATGTAAAGGAAAATGATTTTCTTCAGGGTCCTTCTTTTTTTTTTTTTTCTTTTTAGCAAACCCCACCAGGATTTCCTTCTTACTCATGAAAATGACAGGATCCACTTTAAAAGATTTGACAGAAAGTGACAAATTTTGCTGCTAGGAGTAGGTGCTCTAATAATACTAATTACTCGTCACTGAGTACTTCCAGTGACTCAAGGCAGCATACTTCAAATTGTTGCTTTGTCAGTCACAGTCACCAAGTCTATGAAATTGTATTAGTTATCACCTCCATGTAATAGATAAGGAACAGAGGCTAGAGGGATTTAAATCCTACGGTCAGAGAAAGAACAGTGAGCCTCGAAGTCCATACAGAGTGGATTTCATGGCTCTATAGTAAACTTACTTTTCTTGTGATTTCAGCAGTAAATAAGTTTCAGTGTCTATTATCTTTCTATTTCAGTCATCAAGAAGCTCTATGGATCCAAAATTTTCTGCACGCTCAAATCCTTTATTTAAAAAGCCAGAGTAGGGCCAGTTATGGTCCTGCATTTTTGTAATTCCAGTATCTGAGAGCTGGAGAGTTAGGTGCTCAGGGCCACCTTTCTACACAGCAGGTTTGATGCTCTCTGGGACTGCATGAGACCCTTTCTGAAAAATCAAAATAAGCAAGTCATTAAATGAGTGAAGGCATAGTGTCTGCATATAATATGCCTTATAGGTTCATTCCATAATTAGGTGATACACTGTGTTGTTAAGTAATACTAATGAGAAGATGAGTGTGCACATGATCAGCAGTTTTTAGCTACTGCAATAGAGTCTGCAGATGTTGAGCACACAGTAGAGGCCAATGTATTTGTGTGTGTGTGTGTGTGTGTGTGTGTGTGAGTATGTGTATATATATATGTGTGTGTGTATGTATCTATGTGTATGTGAATATGTGGAGTGTGTATGTGAGTGTTTGTATATGTGTATGTGTCTGTATAAATGTGTATGTGAGTGCATGTATATATGTGTGTATATGAATGTGTATGTATGTATCTGTATGTGTGTATGTGAGTGTGTGTATATATGTGTGTGTGTCTGTGTAAGTGTGCGAGTATGTGAGTGCATGTATATATGAGTGTGTGTATGTGCATATATATATGTGTATATATACACATATATATGTATGTATGTTCATGTGTATATGTTTGTGTGTGTGTGTGTGTGTACACGCACGCACGTGCACACTTACACGAGTATTCAGTGAATTTGAAGCTTTGGTTGTATATAATGGTGTCATCAAATTTTACTTTTAACTCCTATATTACTACCAGTTAAAATTTAAAATTAATTATTTATTAGATAAGAAAGATAAGCATTTGACCATGTTCAAAAATGTTAAAGGATAAGGTTTCCCCAGGACTCACTAATGTTAGTATTTATGTATTATTCAGTTTTATCCTCTTCCCAATCCGGGAAGGGTGATACGAAGAGAACTGACCTGAAATTTAATTACAATAAACAAGATATGAAAATTGTTTTCATATTGAAAAGTCTTGTTGGCATTCGCTCTGTTGTTTCCCTCTAAACTGGCAGGATCTCGTCAGAGCTGGTCCAGCCCAGTGCAGGTTCATTTGTTTTCTTAAAGAATCTCCCAGGTATTAGTCTTGGCAACAGGTCTTCTCCCAGGATAAAACATAGCATCTGGTTTTGACATGGCCACTTCTGAACTAAGAAAGCTGTAGCTGCAGTCATACCCCTCCAACACTTCCAGTTATCATAGACTGTATATTAAAGACTCCAGGTGGATTCAATCTACATTTGAGGGAAGATGTGAGTTTTCCACACTCTGTTCCTCAGCACTCTGATTTTGCTGTTTTGTCTGCTTTCCTGCCTACAGGATTTTATCTCCTGACTCCTAACTTTTAGTCACATACTTCTTCTCTGCCCGACTCTGAGGTCTAGATTGATCCTCATCCAAATATGTTGCTTAAATTAGATTACTTTTAGGAAAAAAATGATTATCTTTTTGGGGGAGGAGGTAAGGCATAAACTCATGCTTGTTTTCCAATTACAAAAATTGAAAATAGTTGTCTGGGAGCACTGGGTGGGGCTTAGTTACTGTTTTAGATCAAAGAGAGTGGAGATTGCGCTATGAAAATACTTGCCACATTTTCGCCTTGCTAGGAGGTAAAATTGTTTCTTATCTATCAGCAAGAGTACATCCCATGTACAAATATAACAACTCCTTTCCTTATTAATGTGACCAAGTATCTGGCAGTTTGAAGGTCCAGAACATCATGGTGGGAAAGCCTAACTACAGCAACTCTGTGGGAGTGGGAGGGTGTGATTCAGGTTTTCTCACATCTTGCCAGAAAGGGTCATAAAGATGCTCCAGGCTATAAATCCTCAAGGCCTACTCCTAGTGACCCATTTTCTGGAATGATGCTCTGCCTCCTGAATGATCTACAACTTCTCAAATTATGACCACTAACTGAAGAGCAGTGTTCAAATATATGAGCACATGGGTGATAGCTTACATTAAAGTCTCAACAACTAGTTGATCTATCTATCTATCTATCTATCTATCTATCTATCTATCTATCTGTCTGCATTTAGATGGTGAGATGGTGTGTGCTACATCATATTGATCTCAGAGCATCAGTGTTCACAAAGGCTTGTCTGGGAATGTTTGTTCTGTCATGCACATACAGGTTGATAGAGCCATGGTGCCCATACATTACCAGCCATACCCAAGGAGAAGAAGTCATGCTTCAGCAGGGAGCAAGTTTTCTCTCTGATTTGTGCCCAGAACATGTAATTAACACAGCAGATTGCATGCTGCTTCTACTAAGGAATATACACATGCATTTCAATCACTTACATTTTATTTTTTTATGACGCATTGGTGAATTACATCCTGTTGCATTTGTAATTAGAAGGTGGAACAGATGTGGTGGCTTTGTTTAAAGTGATATGTCCATTAAAATAACCTATACTACCAAGTAATTGTTTCCTTTAACAAGGGAGTCTGGCCATTGTCCTGCTGTTTTTGAGCCATTTAAACTGACTATGAAAGAAAACATGTGTGTCTTCAGGAAATGTTGATCAATTATGGATGTTAGAAATTTTCTAGATGGGTTTTGTGTCTGTTTGTAGTTTTTGTTGTTATTGTTCACCAAGTCTCCCTGAATTGAGATTTTCATTAAAGAGACATTCCTTCCTTCAACATTACTGTTTTTTTTTCTTAAATTTAAATGAATAAACCAAACCTATTCATATTTCCAAAGGATTCAGGATTTCTTTTTTGTTTTAAAAAGGATGGTTTGTACAAAGGAACACTCAACTATCACTGGGTAATCAAACACGTTGTCAATATTAGCATTGGCTCTGAGTTTGAACCTAAATGAAATGTGGGTTTTGTTTTGATTCATGTCACTTTTCGGAAATCTGCAGTTATGCTTGATTGGGACAGGCTATGGCAGCCAGCACAGTAGCTGGCAGGCAATTCTGCAATACAGTACCTGACTGACCCAGTTATCAATCTCCTAACCCAGTACAAATGGCAAGGCCGGCAACCTTTACCATCTTGCAGTGCCAATGCATGTGACATAGATCCTACTAAAATAACCTTACTTCATGGAACAGATACATGCCAATCTCCTCTACATCTATAATCAAATACTTCTTTATCTTACCTTTGCACCAGCAGTGCTTGTAGATATCTTCTCAAGTTCAATGTTGTCATTTTTGTATTTTTTGGTTGTAAGCCTAGCCTTTAATGGCTGAGCCATCTCTCCAGCCCTCAATGTTGTCATTTTTAAAAGGAAAATTTATATTAACACTATAGAGTCAGTACACTATATATTGAAAAAAACAATATGGTTTCATGAAAATTCCATTTAGGTTTAATTATTGTGGCAAATAATTCTTTGATAAAAATACTTAGAAAGGCTTAATATGGGAAGCAGCAGTACTAGGGTGGAAAATATCATGGTGGTTATGATTTTGAGTTCAATATTCTTTGATTTTTTTCTTTTAGAAGCCTGCAGTAATCCTTGAGGAAACTACCTTTACCCACATGAGAAGATTAAAGAGAAAACTCTTTAATTTTTAAAATCAAATCTGTGGCTCTGTCATCCAGCTCTAGCAAATATGGGGGCTTGTTTCTCCAAGGGTCCCTGATTTACAATTACTAAAATATAGCATGATTAGATTTCTGGTTGTATGTGTTAACTTCATATCACCCCATGTGCTACTGGTTCTGAATTGCTATACAGAGTAGCTTTTCAAGTCTGATGTGGGAAGTGACACAGAGAAACCCTTGGATCAAAGGCTATGATGGTCATAGCCTCAAAGGCTGTAATAGTCTTTAGATGGCCAACTGACTTACTCAAACAGCATAAATTTTAATTTTTCCTGGTCACCAGATTTCTGTCCACAAAGACAAATAATGACAAAATTTCTTTAATTGCAATGTATGAACTGTATATCCATTTTCTATATTAGTTTTAAAGAATTACTTAAAATATCAATGAAGCAAGCATTGACAAATTATTGATAAGTAATGGTATCAAAAGAACTAGAATCAGTAAAATATTAGTCAGGTTTCTATTTAACATAGCAGTTTATTAATTTTTTCTGTGTATCATATAATAGATAACGCAAGGAGCCTCTGGGAGACTCTATAGAATAGTTTTGGTGGTGGTAGAAGTTTATCTGTCTGAAGTTATTTAAATATAATTCAACATGAAATTTTCACTTTTAAAGTTTATTCACAGGGCTTAGAGTTAACTATATACGCAGACTACTTTCTTGTTACAATTTAATATTCATTAGGAAATAAAACACATAAGGACTATATCTACCAATAAAATATCATAATGAGGATTTTTTTTCCTAAATGAGTAAATCATAGCTACATTTCAATGGGAGACAGTAACTGTGGAATGATTGACGTGTCCATTTGCTCCATCCTCATATCTGTTTTACTATATGTACATGTACATCTTGTGAAAGTAAAATAAATGTTGTCACTATGATCTTCAAAATAAAAGTTGAACTCTCTTGGATCTGTAAGTTAATTTAAAACTAATTGGTATTCAGTACAAATGCTTTTATTTTATAGTAGTTAAACATGCCCAGAAATCTCACTGCTGTAAAATGTTTACAACTGTTCATAAATTCACTTGGATAAAATATCTATTTCTTTCAAGCTGAAAGTACAAGGTTCCAAACCAAGAAAGTCATATTCAAAAACCTTCTTTACTCTGAGCATTTTACTTTTGCGGAGACACATCTGTGGGATTCTCATGGTGGCAGGGGACAGACTAACTCTGCCTATAGCAGATTAGATGGGCACCATATAGTCATTGTATGTATTTACAACAGGGGATACATAAGCCTGTGTATCACAGGGAGGCCTTGGGCAGAGAGAAGAAACCAAGTAGTGTGTAGGAGGAAGAGACTCATTGTATAAGCAAAAAAATGATGAACCTGTGACCATTCAGAGAACACTTACTAACGTAACCTCCGCTGAGTTCCCAAATTTAAATATTGCCTCTTCTTGTGAGAAGGAGGTCAGACTGACTAACTTCTAGTATCAACACAAGGAGGCTGCATTCACATATGTTTTCTTTAAATTTCATGAAAATAAACAATTTTGAATGGGAATTTTTGTCTTTGAGACATTTTCTTGATTGTTGATTGATGTAGGTGGTGCCGGTCCTGACCAAGAGGTCCTAGAAGGTAAAAGAAAGGTAACCTTCAAACAATCCAGAAAGCAGGGTTCTTCTTCTGTGTTCTATTCTTTAGTTCCTACTGCCAGGCTACTAACTGGATTTGCCTCGGTGATGAACTGTTCCATAGAAGTGTGAGCTGAAATAAAGCCTTCGCTCCCTGAGGTCAGTGTTTTATCACAGACACAGAGATGTGAAGTAGCACATGTGGAACTAAGCTCTAGATCTCATGGTTAAGAAAAAACTAAGATTTCTACTTCCTTGTCTGAGAATGCAGGGAAAAGAAGGTGAATCTATTTTCGGCTGTAACCTGGGAGCACTCTACTCTGCTGAACATGTCACAGATTTAGATGAGTACCCTGGTAGGTTTTCATTCAAGACTCTAGAGATACACAAGGGACTCAGTAGAGGTTTTTTTTTTTTTTTCCCACAAGCACAAGCTGTCCTCCTTCATCTTCTTTTCAGTGACTTTGCTTCCTAAATGTTCCCTTGGTTTATTATCTCAGACTTCTTTGTTTTTCTGTTATTTCTTTTGGTTGTCTCATTACTCCCATAGCTTGATCAAGATCTAAGGCACTATCTTGACCTGTCTAAGACTGGCAGTGGCAAAGCAAACATAAACCAGTATGCTTGGCAGCTGGTGTCAAGGTAGTGCATATCTCTATGATTTTGTGTCTGATCTACAAATCTACACTTGTTAATACTCCAAAATTAAAAATAGTTGAAAAAGAGTTCATCTATATTGAACCTGCACAGACCTGTTTTCTTTTCACCATTAACCAAACAATATGTATAATCAAATACAGATATGATTTGCTCAGCATTCACATTGTATTAGGCATTATAAGCAATCCTGAGTTGATCGTAGGAAACGTGTGTGCATAAGTATATATAAGTACTCTATCACTTTTTATAAAGGTCTTGAGCATTGTGGGATGCAGATTTGTTACCCTTCCAGAGCAGAAAGCCAGAGCATCTCTTAGCTCCTCCTCTCCTACCACAGAAAAGTTATCTCTCCTATCCCAGAGACTTGACTTCTTCAATGCCTGCCTTTCAGAATCTTTTTCTGTATCCTTCATTCTTCCATAGGTCACCAGTCATTCTTCTCTAACTCATTGCTTTCTTCTTCCAAATTCTTGTCATGTAACTGTATTAAATTATTAAGTAACTTATTAAAATAAGACTTATCTTTTCATACATGGTTCAGGTGTTATAGTTCTACTAAAATAGTTTAGTGGTTTCTCACTACATCCAGACTAACATGCAAACCTATTACCTCTTCTTATTTTGTATGTTCTATCTTTTTTTTTTAATCCTCTAATTTAAGCTTTAACTACAGTGCTTTCTGCATCCATATGCTTCACATGGTCTTCCTAACATGAAAATAACCTCATATACCAACTACACACATATATCTTCTATGTTGAAGACTCAGAGGATAAATGTGCTTTCCACGAAGTGTGAGTTCTATCCACAGAAGCCACTCAGCGGTAGAGAGAACTTATTTCCACAGGTTGTCCTTTGACCTACACACACACACACACACACACACACACACACACACACACACACACATACACACATACACACACATACACACACATACACACACACATTGAATATCAGAATGAATTATTATATAAACATGGAGATATAATGTTAATTTGTTAGTAGGGGCAATTTCTTCTCCAGTACTTCTCCATGGCTTGTAGATGTCTATCTTTACACAACTTATTTCTATCTGTTTCTGTGTCTTTGTTTCTGCTTATGTACTAGCATGCTGGATCTGCTTTTAAAAAACCTCATGCTATTTTAGTTACTTCTGTAGAGATCCTATACCACACTCTCAGATTCTGGGACCTTGACATATAAATCTAAAGAGGTTCTGCCAAAATTCTTTTCTTAGAAAAGATGTAAACAATGTCTACCCTCCTCCTAAGGTCCCAAAGATGTACTAAGATGGGATTCCATCACAGTTTACTCAAGGGAATCCAAGAGTTTACCAGGCTTCCTTACATAGCAAAGACTGAGCAACTATAGACTACATCTTGGGTAACTTGAAAGGAGCCTCCTGGGAAGTTCTTCTTCCAACCTGGATGATATCCCCAAGTTGTGTAGGTAGAGTCTCCTCTAATTATTTTCTACCTATTTTCTAGCCCTACCTTAAGATCCTAAGGCCACATGTCATTAGGAAAAGTCACATAGAACCATTTGAGATGGGAAGTGGAGCAGGTGAGGAGCCTTTGACCCATCTAGTCCTCTTTTTCCAAGAAAGCAGGTCTACGGTCAACAAGCCCAACCACGATGATCTTTGTCCATCAGACTGAGATGAACTTTCTAATCTGGAGCCGTTTGACTTGGAAGATAATCCTAAAGAACAGAAGGACACAGTTCACCTCCAAATACCTGTATTTGTAGCATGTCTCACTTTAGACTTTGCATCTATGTTTTCAATGAATATGTCATAAATTCATTAGCTTGTGCTAAATCTGAGAGGGCAGGTCCATGCATTCTACATGGTGTCTGTCCATGTCAACCTATAAATGCTTAATATGGCACCTTGAATGTAGAATATGCATAGTAAAACTTTAAGATAGTGAAAGTTCATCAGAAGACCTCTCATGTGAACAACACAGTCTACAGATAAAGGTATTTGAGTGGGGGGGTCAGTGCTTGCATGTTTATTCAGTACTGGGGCTGAGTCCAAGGTGTTGTTCTCCTCGCTGGGCAAGGTGCTTGACCAATGAGATACAGCCTCTACCCTTGTTTTTATGAGACAGGGTCTCATTATCTCAATTTCATGTGATCATCTTGCCTTTGCTGCATGAACGCTGGATCGTAGGCCACATTCATGCATGTATGCATACATTTCAAGAAATGTGAAGAATTTTAGCCAGGAGTTTTTCACATGCCAGTGGTGATTATGGAGTCCTCAATTGTGGATTTTACTACATATAATAACCTAAGAGTGCTCTCTACTGCTGGCTAGTCTACCCATAAGTGAAAACCCCAGTAATAACATGTAATTTTCCTGTTTCACATTAGCTTTAAGCACTAATATTAACTCATTTGCTAATCAGTTTTGTGAGACAGATACTGTTATGTTTACCTGGGGCATGGTCACAAATGAAGTGTGGGTTTCTGAAGGAACGTGAACGAGTTACACCAAATCCTAGTAAGTAAACATCAGAATGAAGCTTGGAATATGTGTCATTTACACCTCTGACTCTAAGCTCTGAGACCTGATGCCATTTCTACTATATAATTTAGTTCTATGGTGATGTATAATTAGATTCTATAATTATTATAATATATTGTTTATATATCTTTGACAAAACAAAGAACATAAAATGCCAAGGTATAAACCTGTTGTATATTCCCTTTAAAATTTCTAAAATATAATTTAAAAAAAAAAATAAAATTGAATTTATTCTTATAGACAGGCAAATTAAGGAGTTGAGGGTGCAAAATGAGTTTTTTTTTTGGTTTGAATTATCTGGCTAGCGATCAGTCCACAACACTGCTTTCCAAATGTCATAGTCAAAGTGTGACTGTACAAGCAGGGACTATAAAAAGACTCTGTTTTGTCTCTTGGCCAATCTGTTAGCATAGAAACTCAACTCTGGCATGCAATTATAAATTGATACATTGTTATAGAAATGACTGATTCATCAGACTATTTAAATGTTAAGAAAACAGATCAATATTAAAAATGACACAGACAATTAGGAACGGGCAAGCAGAAGGCAACCATTTTTCCGAGCAGCACAGATGGATCTCTGAAGATGCTGGTCTACTTTCACCTTGGGAAATCTGAACAAGAATCAGTACAGAATTAAGAAAATAAAAAGGTGCATAACCGTTCTTCCTTTTTAATTTAATTTTTTTTTATGAAGCCTGTTTTGGTTAGCATACTTGTTCAAATTCTAACTAGAGAGAGAGGATACTGGAACTAACTTTCTGATGCTTTCATATTCTGGTGTCTCTTCTAAATCCCTCCCTCCCTCCCTCTTCCCCTCCCTCCCTCCCTCCTTCTCTTCCTCCCTCCCTCCCTCCTCCCCTCCCTCCCTCCCTCCTTCCCTCCCTTCTCTCCAGCTTCCCTTCCTCTGTCCTTCCATCCCTCCTTTATTCTCTCCCCCCTCCAGATTTCCTTTCTCTTTTCAGGTTTTATCCAGAAAGGTGTCATTTATCATAACAGCGAAAACTGTTGCAGGACCTTTCCTTCTTATTTCGAGGAGAAGGAAGTGTTGATGTGCAGCCTTCTGAGGGGGCTCAGCACAACCCTGGCCTCTGGTGGCAGCCTGCTGGCAAGTGAGGTAGAAACAGGGATGGAGGGGAAGGCAAGTGCAGGTGAATCAGGTGGGAACAGGTGCTTCCTGGGACTATTTACAAACAAAATCTACTTAACCTTCTTCTTAGGGTAATTCATTATATTTTTGTTTAAACTCAGAATACACAAAAATAGATAGCTTTTTTCAAAGATAATAAACCCTTCAGAGAGTAAAGATTAATATAATACAATAAAATGACCTACAGATGGGAAGGTCAGGTGGGATTTTATAAATAGATACTGGTACACAGCTACCTTTTCCTATCTCACTTCTACATCTTTCAATTCAAACAACTACAGGTTGAAAATATTTGAAAGAGAAGTTCATCTATGTTGAACCTGCACAGGATTGTTTTCTTGTCACTATTAAACAAACAATTTGTATAGTGAGGTATAGATAGAGTTAGCACAATAGTCACACATTGTATTAGGCATTATAGACAATCCTGAGTTGATTACAGAAGCATGAGCTTGTAGATATATGCAAATGCTCTACCATCTTCTATAAAGAACTTAAGCATTTGTAGTTTTGATATCTGCAGGGTGACCCGAATCCATCTACCTAATAGAATCTAGAAGAATTGGTTGTATCATGGTCTCTTAAGATGACTGGTTTTTTACATTTAAATTTTATTATTATTATTTTGTGTGTATGGGTATATTGCCTGCATATATATCTGTTTGTACATCACATGTGTGCCTAGTGCCTGTAGAGGCCAGAAGAGAGTATTATAACCACTGGAACTGTTTGTGAGCAACCATGTAGGTACTGGGAATTGAACCCAGATTCTCTAGAAGAGCAGTTGGTGCCCCTTAACCACTGAGTCATCTCTCCAGAATTGCAAGGTGGGTGTTTAAGAAAATGGTAGGGGCATCCAGGTACCTTCAAACTGTGAGCTCTGGAGTACAGCTAAATCTCAGGCTGTGCTTTCTGGCTCCTGGTCCTACTCCTACAAATTTCTTGTTGGCATCTCTCTCCTTTGTAATACTTAAGCAACATTCTTGTCTTTGGATTTTCTTTTCTTATCAAACAGAGGGTGACCATACCTTTCTTGGATGGTTGAGGCAATAATGAAAGAGATGAATACATAAAATATGCCACCAAGTAGACTCTTGTTAAATGTCATGTTTCCAGGGTGACATGGATGCCGCACAAGGATTCTTTTATTATTCTCTTTTCCTAATTGGTAGTGTTTGATGTAAACTTTAACAAAAGTAACATGTTAAGTAGATCAGGACAGATACATTGTACTCACTGTATTTCTGGTAATGAAAAAGACAAGCTTACACAAAATTAATTACTTCTTGTTATATGTCAGCAATGTAGTAAGAAAGAGGAGAGAGCTGGACACCCACTGAGTCACCATCATGGGATGGCAGGGGTTTGAGCAGAGTAGATGTCATGTGTCACACTGTCACCATCATTCTGTCAGTCACTGGTGACTGGGACCATATGAGGCCCAGAATAATGCACAGCTGCTCAGCACAACATCCAAACCAAAGAACATGGCAAGAGTTCATGTTGGGCCAGGCTTGAAAAATTCAGTATAACATTTCCTCCAATAATGGCAAAGGGAGTTTAATTCTTCAATTTATACTTTTAGATTTTGCGTTCACTTTTAAAGATGCTACATATCACCATGCGCTTTTATTTTTTGAAACTGGGTTATTGGGAGAATAAAAATGTTAGGTTGGTGATGAATATGTCCTTCTACCTGCAAAGCATCAAGCCAGAGACAGCATTTTAAGAAGTGCATACAATGAGGTTTGACTTGAAGCCGCTGCCACCCCACTGGGCCCATGATCAAGCTTAAATAACAAGTATAAATTTTATCAGAAGAAATCTCTGGAAATTTGATTAAAAAAAAACAACTGAATGAATTAACAGCTTAGCAGCATTGGATCATAATTTCCCTTGGATGTGGCTTCTTGTTGGTAAAATATAGAAAAATTCACATGTATCGTCTTAGAGCACACAGAAAGTACATTCTCATGAAATGTACATGATTGTGTAGTTAAATATTTATGGGAACTTTTCATTTTTTTTTTTGCCATTCAGCCTGCTTTCAAATTATTCAAATATATTTGGCTTTTGTAACTTTGCTAATTAAACCTAAAACAGATGGAATTATAGAAATCACAGGGTTTAAAATATCATCTTAATTGGTTTACAATCTATGTGACATGGAGTGCCACTCATACTGTATAAAACAGATACTTTGGCTCCAAAGATGTGGCATGCCAATTAATTTTTCTTCTACTCTTTCAATTAAATTTTGTAACTTTCATTACTATGTCCTTTCCTTTAGCGGCTCTGAGAGAGTCTGATCTTCCGAACTGTGAGATTAAGCTTTGTAGCCAAAAATCACACGTGAGATTTTCTTTCTGAATAAAGTTTAGGGAGAACTGAAATGTGAATTCACCTTTCTAAGAAAACAAAGAGCACAAGAACAACATTTAAGTAGCACATGATGTCCTGATGACAGGCCAAGGCTAGTCCTTCTGACAGCAATTGTATGGCACACACACAGAATCTTATTCTTCTGCTTTTCTGGAATAGTATTGATTTCAAACACTCTGTCTCAAGACCTCATGAAGAGCATTTATTGTACCAGGCCTGGTGCTACGTTTCATCTAAATTGGCACTGTACTGGGGACTGTATGCTCATCTGAGGTGGTTTGTATAGACGGCTTCACATTAGTCTAGGAGCCTTCAGATCAAGAATTTGATCCATTTCACCCACTCTACCATTGATCCCGATTTTGAGGCCCACAACGAAGGCCTCCATTAGATAAACCTGCTTTCCCCAGCAAAAGGATATTCATTAAAAAAAAAAAAAAAAAAAAAAAAAAAACCAAAACCACTCCACAATTTTTTTTGGACTAACAAATTAAACTTGACTTTTTTTTTTTTTTTTTTTCAAATATCTCAATTTGCCATTTAGATGTGATTTTAAACCCACCATTTCCCCCTTGTTGCCATGGTAACAGGTTTGGGCCCTCATGGGTGACAGAAAAGTACCACAGTAGTGGTTCTTGTTTGAACACACATGTTCATCGTGTTTCCGCCTTGAGGCTGAAGGAGTGGAGAGCCTGGAATCTCCATGCTCCTGCAGCAAGGTAGATCCCTGCATCAAATAGCACTTGGAATTGGGAAATCGCCCACAGCAGGGACAGATTACCTCTCACAGCCACTACAGAGAACATTCCCATTGTAGCTTTAATGATCCCAGATAGAGTGCTTCTCCTCCCCACCAATGTGACATTTTGCATTTTATATATCAAGGAAATATTTAATTGAAACGTGTTTCTGAGAATGCCTACCGAGCTGGCTCTAGGCATCTTCCAACATTGCAGGGGTCAATTAAAAGAACCAATCAAGTGGGGGTTTTTGTTTTTTGTTTTTTGTTTTTTCTTTTTAACTTTAAACTATTTTTATAAGAAAAAGCGGAGGAAGGAAGTGGCCAGGAGTAAGGTGGAATAGCGTGGACCATGACTAATGGCGCTAGCATGTTAAAATCATGGGGAAAATGTCCTTGGAAGACAAATGAATTTTCAGCAGAATAATTAACTTAATTAACAAATTTGCATGCATATTCATCAGGCTATTGAAGTCTTTCCAGCCCAGCTTGATGAGCGTTGGTGTAATAATTGTCTCATTTACATTCTGCAATCTACTACAATTTAGGGCATGCAAAAAAGCCGACCTCTTCCCTTTGACTTTCTTTAGGACCCGCGCAGTCGTAGAAGCCCAGCCTTTGCCCTCTCAGGAGCCTTCCTGCCAGGCCTTTGGCGAGAACCGCCAGAGAGTTCACTGTGGTTTCCCATCCCCCAGCCCTTCCGCCTCTCCTTTTCATTTTTTTTTTTTTTTTTTTTTTTTTCTTTTTTTTCTTTTTTTTTTTTTTTTTTTTTTTTTTTTTTTTTTTTTTTTTTTTTTGTTTTTTTTTTTTTTTTGCCTCTGCTTGCTCTCCTGGGTAAATCTTGGCACCAGTTCTGACTTCAAATCTCTTGGGTCGCCAGACTGCATCATGTAAAAATTGCCATTTCCCTCTATCTCTGCAGGGCAATCTTTAAAGGCAGTAAGGTGTGACGGCCCAGACTGGCAGCTTGGCAAGTCGGAGCCCACGGATACCAGCACACGGGAATCTGGACTGTTCTCTTTCTGACAGCAGTCAGCGCTGGGAACAAAAGGAATGGAGGGGGAAAAAGCGCAAATGTATTTTTACATATTGTAGGCATATGGCCACAAGACCAGCAGAAATATATTTAATTACCAATTGCACACATTAAGGAGAAAAACACTGGGGCGGGGGTGGGGGGTGGGGAGCGAGGGAACTGTAAGCACAGCAATATTATTTCCCTTTAACTTTTCACCTCGGTCTTTCTCTTTCTTCTTGCAATTGAAGATGAAAGGGAGTATGGATTAGAATTACAAAGGGTTATCTGCTGGCATCTCATCCATGGTAACGGTGGCTTTGGCTGGACTTCGTCAACAGTGGTAGCATTGTCTAAGGAAATGTAAAAGTATTCTTTTACTAATTTTACTTATGAAATGATTTTACAGTGATATTTTGGGAAGCAAGGGAACCAAATTAGAAATAGACCGTTTAGATGATATTGCTGTGTGTTAAAACTCTATTTCTGATGTGACTGGCACATTAGTTTAGAATTTGACAATGAACAAATAAAATTTCAAATTTTACATTCTTCTCTTTTGTTATGAAATCAGAACAATTGTCAGACACTGAGCTGGCCAATGGAGGCTCAGAGATGTGTGTGTGTGTGTGTGTGTGTGTGTGTGAGAGAGAGAGAGAGAGAGAGAGAGAGAGAGAGAGAGAGAGAGAGAGAGGAGAGCTTCTGCACCTAGGGAGGACATGCTCTCTGATCCAAACAAGAATGCACGTGTAGAATTGTAACTGTGTAGCATTAAGTATTCTAAAATTGTTATTAGTTTAAATCAGAATTCTCCATATACATTTCATGTGATATAATGCAGTGGTCTAGAGGTCCAGAGGTCCGGAAATGTGGGAATCAGTCACACATCAGTTCTGGGGAGCTTAAATAAAAAGGGAGAATCGGTAGAAATGCCAGGGAAATGGGAAGCTCACTAACTGTTTGGCAGAGCAAAGGATTTGAGGTAGCCCATTCCCTAGAGTGCAAATGAAGAGCTTACCTTGTCTGTGTCTAATACTATTCCCCAGAGTGCAAATGAAGAGCTTACATGTCAAATACTGCAGGAGACCTAGGTGCTCTTGGGAACAGGGCAGAGCCATGCAGGGCTGTCCGAGGCAGAAGGAAGTCCTTGAGTAAACAGATCCGAGGATTCTGCCTGACTTCCTCTTGGGAGGGTGTGTGTCTCCATCCCCCTGCTCTGTGCTGTTGCTGCACTAGACCTGTGCCCTTGGGAGTAGGGCTGATGCAATTGTATCCAACTGATCTCCCTTGGAGCCTGCCTCTGGACTCAAATGAGGCCAGAAGCTTATCTTCACTTTATGCAGCAAATGTAGTCCTGAAAAGTTTATTATTGTTATTATCATTTTTTTTGGTAAACTTACTGTTTTTGGTAAACTGACCTACATAATAAAAACATTAGGGGAGCTGATTATTTAAAGGAACCCTGTTGTGAATCTTTTCATAAAGTAAAGCCATTTCTTAATTAATCTTCCCACCCCCACCTTTAATGCCAGTTGTACCTGTGCCTTTTTAAGGAGGCATATGACAATATAGTACCAAATACATGGGACTGTAAGCTAAGATTTAGAACTAGCATTGAGCATTGCAGGTCCTTTTGGACCACCGATGAACACAACTTTTTGGTCACTTCCATTTTCTTTTTTTTTTTTTTTTTTAAACTTTATTTATTTATTTGCCTTGGTGTTTGCCTGGAACTGGAACTACAGACAGTTGTTAGCTGCCACGTGGGTGCTGGGAATTGAACCCGGGTCCTCTGGAAGAGCAGACGGTGCTCTTAACCGCTGAACCATCTCTCCAGCCCCCACTTCCATTTTCTACCGAAGGGTTGTCATACAGCCTGAGCAGGAATTCTGGATCCACCATTCACTGTTTGATTAGCATGGTCTTGTCTTCTTTGATTTCCAGCTTTCCCCTCAGAAAGTAGAGTTACTGTACAACACGAACGGATGCCTCTCTTTGAGTTCCTGGCACAGTCTGTATTACTAAGCGTTAGCTTGTCCCACCTGTTTCTGTTTGATTCCCCTCCTAAAGACATGTAGAGAAAAAGACTGAAGCTTGAATCGGTAGCAACAGGAGCTACAGCTGGTCGTGCTAGAAGGAAGCATTTGTTAGCCAGGGAGCCCTTTCCTGAATCCTCAGATGAAGAAGGTGCACTAACACCTATATTTTAGGGCTTCTCTTGTCTTAAGCCATGAAGAAGTGACTTATTAGTGTGTTAGACTTGGCCATCTGGGAAAGGTCTGTACTTTCAAATTTGGAAGCATGAGGTCACCTTGCCCTGCTACCTGTTTGTGTGCTTCATGTGGACTAAACTCTGCTCCTTCGGTTCTCTTTTTTTGTGGTCTGGGCCTGTTTTTGTGGCTCTGTGGCAGGTTTTCATCTGAAGAAAAGCATGGAAAAGAGATCTCACAGCACCTCTCCAATCCCGTTTAGTCATAGCCCTGTTGGAAAGCCGTCCCAGTCAGCTTACTGGAACTTCCTATTCCTCCAGTCACCTATAGCCAGAGAAGGCAGGCTTGGGCAGTTACCTGTAGGTCCTCCAAAGAACGATACAAAGCAAATGAGCCTGGTGTTCTAGACTTGACTCAACGTGCTGGAAACTTCCTCGGTGAGGAAATGTTGCAATGGTGTGAGCTTTGCAAAGTGGAACCTCCTAGAAGATGATTAGACCACCCAGGGTGTTGCCCTCAGAAAGAGTTGATACTGTCCTCACAAAATGAGTTAGTTTTCAGGAGAGTGGCAGGCACACAAGAAGAAGGCTGGCAAAGCCCCCCTCCCCTCCACATCTCTTGCTGTGCCATCTTGTGCTCATGGCTGATTCTCTCCTGGATTCTCCATTGTGTTATAACATAGTTGAGGTCAAAGCACCAGTCTGAACCAAAGAGACAGCCACAGATTCTGTGATGGCTGACTTTCTGTCAACTTGACCCAAGCTAGAGTCACTTGGGAAGAAGGAGCCTCAATTGAGAAGAGGCCTCCACTAGATTAAACTATGAGTATGTATGTGGGGGCATTTTCCTGATTAGTGATCATATGTGGAAGATCCTTCGTTGTATAAAAGAAGAAATCTGAGCAAGCCACAGAGAGCAAGCTACTAGGCAATGTTCCTCCATGGTCTCTACTTCAATTTCTGCTGTTAGTTCCTGCCCTAACATCCCTTCATGATGGACTATATTCTATTCAATAAAAAAATCTCTCCCACCCCCAGGTGCTGTGGGATTTGTTCTGGTACATTGTAAATATTTGTCCCTTCTACTGGTTTAATAAAATGCTGGTTGGCCAGAAGGCAGACAGGAAGTGTAGATGGGGCTACCAGACTAAGAAAACTCTGGAAAGAGGAAGAACAGAGCAGAGATGCCAGCAGACCCTGAAGAAATGCTGCTTGGAGAAAAGGTACTAAGCTGCTTAGTTATTCATGGGTTAGTTTAAGAGTTAAGAGTTAGCAAGTTATATGCTTGAGCCATAGGCCAACTATCATGAAACGAATATAAGCTATTGTGTGATTATTTGGGGCTAAGTGGCAGCAGGGCTGTGAGTGAGTATGAACCTTGGGGCTCGATTAGAAAGGCCAGACCAGAAACTCTCACTACACCCAGGCTGGTTTAGACCAGGGGTTTTTTGTTTTGTTTTGTTTTTTAAACAATAGAATTCTGTGAGGTTGTTGAGGAACAGGACTCTTGTAGTAAACAGATGCCAGCCCAGCACTAGAGTGGGGTAAAGAACCTGACTGTATGACTAGGAAGGGATCAGGGCAGAGAAATGTGTCTCAAAAAACTAGTGCTCAGGATCTGTTTTTCCCAACCTGACATATACTATCTGCCAGGCATACCTTCTGATGGGATTGGCATTTCTAAGAATCTTGTGATCAGTTCTTTTTTTCCTCCTATTTTTCTGACTGCTGACAGGATTATTGGAAGTACAATATCCAGAGGGCTGAGATATTTTTCTTCTTCAGCAGTAACATAGCATTAGGGTAAGTTTGAGAAACTTAGTCTGAGAAAGGCCAACATGTAAAGGAAAGGCCAAGGTCATTGCATAAAAGATCTCATTTCTTGAATTCTTGTCTGAGAGCTTAAGTGTGCTTGGGATGACCTTGAAACACTCATGGATTACGTGTCTGCCCACAGTTACTCTCCCGTTACCCATGTTTAAGGCACTAAACAGAAAAACAGAGAGATGATGTCAGGAGAGCCCCTGGTTCTGCATTCCCCTTCCTTCATTCACTTACTCAGGATTTCTCCAGGACTTCCACCTGTTGGAGAGACAGTGGCATATGAAATAGACAAGTTCTCCCTGATTCTCTTCAGGTTTGGTGGGAAGGAGAGGCGACCCAGTAAGTAAGTAGGTAAGGTGACCACTTCTGGCAAGAGGTCTAAACAATTCAGGTAGCATGTAGCAGGGACATCTGACTCAGTGTAGATGGAAAGGGGACATTTTGTAGAAAATTATATCTAATATTGGTGTAGTTGTCTACTTACATATTCATAAGGCAAAAGTTGTGAATTATTTGGTCCTGTGTTTGCATTTCTACAGCTGGGATTGAATGATGAAGAAGTCCCTGCTCACAGTCCATATTAAAATGATTCTAGCACATCAATGTAAAATGTTACAGATTTAACTGTCATGATGATATGTGATGGATGAATTCTGGGTTAATCAACTTACATGATTCTTTATGATTTACAAAATGTTTTCACACATCATTACAATCCGTATCTCCATGTGGCAGCATTGAGATGTTTTAGGTATAACTCAACATTCAGATTTGAAGTGATGCTTCTGGTACTGGGTGCTGGCAGACCATGGAAGTATTGTTTGTGCTTGTATTTTTTCCATTAGAGGTATCATGCTTGAGAGCCTGTTTCAGAAATTAGCAAGAAAGTCAGCTAGCAAATGCCACTAGAGACCTTAACATACCTCCATGTGCTTAAGGGTTGAATACTGCATTTAGTGATACTTGGTTTAATGAACATGATATTTTTTTTCACATCCCATGAAACACTGCAGGCAAAATGTGAGATCCTTGTGTGAGGCATAGCTAAAAAACATTAATGGCTGTTGAGTGTCAACCATTTGTCCCTCTCTCAAGTCTCATGGTCACCTGAGCTCTCAGGCCTTCTTGCCTCCATCCCCAGCCTGCTGTGCAGAATGAGTGTAGGTTCTGTTCTCCTGTAGGAAAGTAACCTGCTTATGATGGACACTGCTTGGTTTTGGGTAATTTGGAGTGCTCTGAAACTGTGTCTCTACATCTCCCTCCTGATTCAAGAATGTTTAATGTAGAATCTGCAAGAGAGGATAAGTACATACATCCCTAAGTGCAGGTGGAAACTTATAAGTAGAATGACACTGAATCTAGGGTTAGTTTCTGGTGGCACCCAGAACTTTCTTGGTTTTAGTCTTGAAAGTCTCACGTTCTGGGAGCCACCCTCTAGTCTTCACACTTAGACAAAGAGGACTAAGAATGATCACCGTAAGCATAGAAACTTGTCTATTAACCAAACCTTGACAATGAACACCTCTATCATCAAGAAAAGCACAACAGAATAGTCATAGCACTCCTATTTAGTATCTCAATTTGGGGTCCTCTGATGTGGGATGTCTTTCTGTATGCTGTGAATTATCATTGGATAATAAAGAAGCTGTTTTGGCCTGTGGCAAGCCAGCTTAAAGGCAGGCAGGAAATCCCAGCACAGATAAAGGAGAATAGAGACAAGCTGCTGTCCAAGGGAACACAGGTAAAGCCACGAGCCATGTGGCAAGACATAGATTAATAGAAATGGGTTGAGATGCAAGAGCTAGCTAGCAATAGGCCTGAGCCATAGACCAAACAACATGAAATTTAAAAAGACTTTGTGTGACTATTTGGAACCAAGCAGCTGTGGGAAGTCTATTTGGGACAGCAGGTGCAGATCTTGGGGCCAGTCTGGGCCAGAAACTTCATACTATAGTTCTTTGGAATCTCTTCTTCACTCCAGGATTCTAGTGCAAGTAGTTTAGGTGACTTCAGAAAGCAGTAGCAATATAGAAGGAAATTAAGACCAGAAAACAAGTTGCCAAGTTGCCACTGTGGGCAAATGGACCAGGGAACCATGGAATGGAGCGGCTGGTGCAGGTGCGTCCCAACCACACCTTCAGTGGTAAGCACTAGCTCTTCTGGTGGGGCTGACATTAATTTCACTTGTTGAACCTATAAACAGAATTGACCTCAGCATCAGGGACAGCTTCCAACTGAAAGACATAGGGAATGAAACAGACACAGTGGCTTTGTGGACTGAAGTGGCCTGAGCAAAGGGATGTAGGGAAGCACTGTCAGCACTGCTACAGTGTTCTGTAGCCTCCTCCTGGGTTGAGCAGCTACCATGGAGTCATCATAATGACAAAAAGAATGTGTGGTTGGGTATGGTGAGGTCTGGCTATAGGATGTCTGAAGGGTAGGAGAGGTTGATACTTCAGAATCATTATCCATATGTAGATATACGCATGAACCTCTCCCAATGCATGCTGAGATTTTGGTTAGCTTGATCTCATAAAGGTTGTGTGCATGTAGAGTCACAGGTATACAGGGTGCATGCATGATGGCACTGTCATGGTAAAAAAATACTGTTTCACTACTGATATTACTTTCTCCAGCTCTTACAATATGTGTTTCTTCTGTTTCTTAAGTCTATGAAAATCCAAGACCATTATTCTCATTGCAGAGTGGAGTGCCATGTTACCTCTGCAGCCAGGCATCTAGACCAGGTATCTGGATTAGTGCCCAGGCCATGTACTAACTGTCTGGTCTGATCATTGATTTTTCAGGTGACCTACAAACATCTCTGCTAAACAGAAGTGCTTGTGTTTTTTTGCAGGAGGAAGACACAATCAATCCCAGTGTGTTCAAGTTACTTAACAAAGACAGTGAATGAGCAGAACCCATAGTAACCAGAGCTTGACAGCAGAGGTGAGACAGTGTGATGTCAGAGGGGTGAGAAAGCAACCCAGGCACATGGTCTGGATGCTGACTGCAGAGTTAATGAGGCACTCCATTTTGCATGTGGCTATACCATGGTCTGGGATTTTCAATGATGTAAGAAAACAAATTTTTCCAGAAGAGCTTCAGAGAGATCTGTGGCTTCTATGGTGGGCCTTGGAGGGTGATCTTGGAAGGTGATGGGGTTTGCTTACCAGAGAAGAAAGGGAGAGAGGAGTCATCTCAAAGTCTACCCACTGTCTTGAGTCTTGATATGAGACAGTTTGCTCCATTTTCTGCAATCTTCAGTTAAGTCTCTCAAGAAATCTTCCTGATTAGAGGAATGTGGCTTGTTGGTCTCTTTCAACTTGAAAAAGTGTAGTTCAATATGGACATGTCATTTATACAGATGAAATCACTTTGCTTTACTGGTTTATACCAAGTAATTTTGTCACCATCAATGAGTTTTTTCTTAAACTCTATCGGTCTCATCAACAGTGGTGATTCAGGTATAAAGACCAATGAATCCAAAGTGGCCTCTTGGAGTCAGCCATACTTGGTGGACACTGGGGATGGAACAGTGTGGATATGAGGTCAGCAAGCCACTGTTTCAATGCTGGATCTACCAGCTGGTGGATACATGCTCCTGAATAAGTGCCTTCCTCTTCATGATGTGTCAAGGTGGATTATTTTTAGTTTATTAACAAGAATTCTATTATTGTTTCTATAAAAACAATGTACATAAAAATTTTCTGGGGTTCATCCCTGAACTCAAATACATTATGTGAAAGACAGAAGCATTGTCATCTTAAAGAAATGCAGTCTAATGGTGGAAAGACTAGAAAGGGGTACATACACAACACATGGTAAAATGATAGCAGTGAGCAAAGCGAGACACTGTCAGCTAAGAGGAACAGGGACAGCAGTGCAGTCACAAGTGTATCATGAAGTGAGAAATCTGTTTAATTTCTCTGGCTTAATTGTAATATGAGTGATTCTGTGTTTCCTGTTGTAAGACACAGAAGCAAACAGGAAACTATAGTATGAAGAGAAAGAGCCTCTGTACTTCATTTCTTTTTCTCTGTTTTATATTCATTCTATCTATCTATCTATCTTCCATCCATCCATCCATTTATCTATCTGTCTGTCTGTCTTTCTGTCTGTCTATCTGTTATGTGTTTGTGTGTGTGTTTGTGTTGTGTGTGTGTGTTTGTGTATATGTATGCGTGTGTATGTATGTGTATGTATCTGTGTGTATGTATGTATGTGTGTTTGTGTGTATGTATGTGTGTGTGCATGTGTGTGTGCATGTGTGTGTGCATGTGTGTGTATGTTTGTATGTGTGTTTGTGTGCATGTATGTGTGTGTTTGTATGTGTGTATATGTGTGTGTGTGAGTATGTGTGTGTATGTGTGTTTGTGTGTATATGTGTGTGTGTTTGTATGTGTGTATGTATGTGTGTATATGTGTATGTATGTGTGTATGTATGTGTGTTTGTGTGTTTGTATGTGTGCATGTATGTGTGTGTGTGTGTGTGTGTGTGTGTATGTGTGCCCACGTGCACATGCCACTGAGCCTGCCTGGAGGTCAGAGGACAACTTGCAGGGGTTTATTCTTTCCATCCAGCATGGAGGTTCCACATGTAGAACTAAGTTTTCAGCGAGTGCCATTACCTACTGAGCCATCTCACAGGCCCCTTTCTTTTTTTGTTGACTGTAAATGGAACATGGAATGTAGGCTTGTGATAAGAGTTCTTGAAGATATGGGGGGAGCTTTGAGACATCTGTTTGCTAATAAAATAAAGGTAGGCATCAATCCAACCTCAGAGGAGCTGCAGGACATGTTTGGTTTATGTTCTCTCATGCTCTGTGACGAGAGCTGCCTTGGTTTCCCTTGGGACCACATCTGCTTCGTAACTGCTCTCTTTTATCTATGGTACATTCAGAATGGCATTTCTGAAATCCTCCTCTTATGCTACATCCTAGCTTTAAACAATTTCCACAAGCTTCACGTCAACTCTTCTCTGTTAGTTGTGTTTTACATTTTCCTTTGCTCATTCCCTTTTGCCTGAAATAACCAGCTATATTTTCAGTCAGATTGACAAGTTATTATCACCTTTGGGAGTCAGATCACATAGCATTATTTCTCAAAAGTCATCAAAGGTGGCTCCCTTCTCCCATGTCTGAAAAGTTCACATTCTTTCCTCCTGTTCCCTAAATAGCGCACCCAGGATTGTTTATTTATTATGCACTTGCGCATCAGGAATGCCACTGGAGCATCTTTATTAACCTTTCTGTTAGCAGAGCTCTACAGTAAAAACAATTTTTGAGTCTTCATATTACAAACCTTAAGTAAAGAAATAAAATATAAATATACTTGGTTTCATGGGTTCTAGCGCAATATTGTAAAATTTAGCCAATGTATGAAGTACAAAGTAAGAAAGAATGAAAGTGAAAAATTGTATTTTTAGAATAATAATCAACTCTTGGGAATATAAAAAAATCTCTTTGACAAGCCTGTTAAACTAACAAAAAATATCTCTTAAAAAAAACCCAAGTAGGTTGCAAATGATTACAAATCATAAAACAGTAGCCAAAAAACTTAGACAATATGATGGGTAAAACTTAGACAATATGACTGGGTAAACAACTTAGGAAAAAGCTGCATAAAACATGTATGAATTAAATCAAATTTTAAAAATCAACCTATAGAAGACCCATAAACCAGGAGATTTACCATGCTTCTGAATGACATCATTAGCTTTAGGCTGTATCAATATGGTAATTAAATGTAATAACATTATAAATCCTAATTTTGAATTTGACAGACTATTTTTGAAGTTCACTGGCATATTAAATGACAAAAAAAATAAAAAGGAGATCAATCAGAGAAACCTAGAAGTTTACTTTTTCAAATTATTAAAGTCATTAATTCTTAAAATCATACTATATGGTCAGCCCTCTGTAGCCAAGGGCACCACACCCACAGATTTAAACAACTATGGTTCAAAACATGCAAAAACTCTGCATCTGTTATGAACACACAAGACTTTTCAGTTTGGAAGTTATTATAAGTTATCTAGAAGTGAGTCAAAGAATCCAACAGAATGTGGTCAGATCATATGCAACTAGTGTACCATTTTCACTTGTGTATCAAAGGTCTGGGTATCTGCAGGGGGCCTGGAACCAGTCCCTGCACATAGATAGCATATGCATGCATAGTCTACCAGATACCAGAAGGCATCCAACTATCAGAAGGTGTTCCTATCTAAAACCAGTATAAAATAAAAATACAGTCACATGTTAACACAAGAACAAATGAAGCTGCAGAAACTGCAAAAAAAAAATAATCCTTAAGTTTGCTTCCAATGTTGTGCTGTGTATAATTTTCAGGTTAATGAATTAAATATAAATATGCAAACAATTGAACTAAAGAAAATATACTTTGATTTTTAAAACATTTTTAAAATATAAATTTTTATTAATTCTCTGAGAAGTTCAAATATTGCATTTGGCCATATTCATCTTTTCCTGTAGTCAGAAGATTTTCTGTCCCACCAGGCTGGTCCTGTAGCCAACTTATAAAATGATTGATTAGGAGTCTTAGTATTATAGTAACTGCTGGGCCAATAGTTCAGGCTTATTATTAACTAGCTCTTACATATAAATTAACCCCTTATTCTTATCTATATTTCGCCACGTGGCTTGGTACCTTGTGTCATTGTAGTCTTCCCATCTTTCTTCCTCTGTGTCTAGCTGGCATCTCCCACTCTGCCTTTCTTCCTCCCAGTATTCTCTTAGTCTGGTAGTCCCTCCCACACTTCCTGCCTGACCATTGACCAATCAGTGTTTTATTAAACTAATATAAGTGACAAATATTTACGGTGTACAGGAGCCTGGTTCCACAGCATTTTCTTCAACTTCATTCATCATTCTATCCCCATCCAACATTGTGTCATTTTTTTTATTATTATTTAATCTGCCCAGTCCAATTAGTGCTTGTTATATACTCTTGGGTATGGCTCTCTAATGGAGCATATTTCACCTACCAGGGGCCACATGCTTAAATGAATTAACTCTTCCTCTCCTAGCAGCCATAAATTACCAATTGCCATGGAATATTGAAAAGAAAGAAAGGTGAAGGAGCATGGGAGCGTAGGCATTGGAGGGTGAGGTAGTTTGATGATGATTTTCACTGGAGTGGCCCTAGCCTCATGAAAAGGTAGTGCCTAAGCATAGAGTGTAGATGTCTTATCAATGTAAAATTTAAAAACATATTACTAATACAAGGTACATCCAAATGATTCCATAATATTTCTTTTATATGATATATACTTAAATATAAATGGCTGGTGATGGTCTATGGAAATCTTGTGCAATACAATTAAATTCTGATCTGTGTAATTCTGCTCGTGAACACAATAGAGTAATAAGGAATAAGAAAGATTACCAATGTTTAAATATAACCATTCTACATTTATGAATGCATAATTAAAATGTCATTAGGAATGTTAAGAAATTATGTAAAATTATTTATTTGTAATTTTAAAATTTGGGTCTAATATACATTTCCAAAATGGGAACAAACTAGAAATTATTATGGCATATACAATTAATGTAATTTTTAAAACCTAATGATTTGAAAGAACATTTGTGCATTTAACATGTTCCAAAAGAAATATACCAATGCTAACTATAGGTATAAACCTCCGGAGAAAGGATTATAGATGCTTAAAAATAATTTCCCCTCTGATATTTATGCATGATACTTTATAAAATTACATAGTGCATATTAAATATCTGGTTGTTAAAAATGAAAATGGTACAAAAGTTTAAAAGGCAGTAACATTGTTTGGGCTTGTTTTTATTAAAGTTTTATCAGTTTGCATTCTCTTAGATCCACCATCACTCCTCCCCAGCTCCTGTATTCCTTCCTGGACACTTGTCTCTGCTTCTTCCTCCTCTTCCTTCTGCTTTGCTTCCAATAAACATAAGTCAAATGGTATTCACATGCTTTTCTTACTGTCAAATTACAGCCAACAAAGGCATTTTTAACATCAGCCTTTCCCCTCATTCTCTGCAGCTCAGGCGAATGTTCGTACTATTAGTTACTTTAATATCCTTTTCTGTAAATTTGTTTTTCATGGTTCTTGTCCATTTTTTTGGTTATCTATCTATCTCTCTATTATCTATCTTCATTATCATCATCTATCTTGTCTGTCTGTCTGTACGCGTGCATAATTTCTGCTCTCTGTTACCTTGACCAAATAGCTTACGATAATGAACTTAAAAATGGAAAGGTTTGTTTTGGCTCAGGTTTTAGAAGTTTTGATCCATGATCAGTCACTTGAAATGTGGCTTTGTGCCTGCCCTAACTCTGCAGATCATAATGGGAATGCCAGCTACAGGACATCAGTTTATGCTATTGTATTTGTGAAGCAAAAAAATGAAAGAGGAAGAAATTGGGGGTTCTTGTGTCCTTTGTAAGGTTTTCCAATGACATAACTTTCATTCACTAGTCTCCAACTTCCAAAGGCACCAGCAACTGATGACAAAGCCTCTAACACATGAATTTCAGAAGCATTCAGGCCCAGACTTTGACATTACCCATCAATCCATTGATCAGTCCTTCTCACTAATCTCTTGCCTGCCCTGTTGCCCTGTTGAGTATCTTTCAGTCCGCCGCCTTCCTGTACTTTTTATAATGTCTATAGAGCAAACTAAGTTTTGGTCTATCAGGATTTTTTTTTTAAAGTTGGTCTAACATGTTAATCCATTGTTTTGTATTTCATTCTAATATCTGAGTTTTCATATCCATTATTTTGCTCTTTCTTCCTTCTTTGTCTTTCTCTATGACATCTCTTTGTCAATGGTAATACAAACTAAATAGCTTTCTTATACTTCCTTAAGCAAAGATTTCTACAAGTTTCTTTCTGTTGTTCCTTTCCTCCTAAGTTCTCCAGAAGGTCCCCTTTCCTGCAGTTCTTTTTCTTTTTGGGTTGCTCCATCCCCAGTTGGAAGCAGGTGGGAGGGTTCTTAGCCCCTCAGCTCTGACCACTGGCAGCATGGCTGAGTCTCTTGGATGGAGACACAGATGGCAGGTAGGTTGGTGAGCCCGGCAGCTCACACATTTCCTGTCTACTTCTGCTCTCTCAGACAGAAATGGGATCCACTCCTACGTCCACTGACGGCTTGCTAGCATATGGAACAGATGGACTGCATGGAAAACTCAAGCCCTGGTTTTTACTGCTTCTATTTCTATCTTCTCTTTGGCCCATAGTGCTTTATTTATGGAGACTACTACACTGGTAGCCCACAGCCTAAGTCTTGCCCAGGTGTTTTCTAAAGAGTTGCCCTCCCTCGATGTAGATAGGGATGGGGGTCTATGAGATAAGTCACCATCTGGATGTCTTAAAAAATTATGATCTCAGTGAATGACAAGCTGCTGCCTTTCTGGCTGATGATAGCATCCATGTATCCCTCAATGGAGCATCATAAGATGGAGAGGATGCAGAAGTTCTGTGATCTTGATGGGAAGTTTAAAGTTTTCTTTCCTCCTTGACAACCATGCGCAAGGGGTTCCCTCCTGAGATATAAGGCCTGTCAATCTGGGCCTTGTGCCAAAAGGTCAGATTTTCTTACTTTGTTACTAAGCTCTTTGTTCTACTTTTCATGGGTGTTAATGCTATTCATTTCTGTAAAACTTCAAAGCTGTTTTAAAGCACCTGTGAGGGAGACATCATCGCTTAAAGCTGATCCCTGGTTTAAGAGGCTTTATTACATCCCTTATCTTGGAGTATCAGGGACCTCTATATAGAAAGTTTTTGAGGAATGCCAATCAGCCAGGCCAAGGCAGTCAGCAAGGAAGCATAGGATTGGTCCAGTTGTAAATATCTAAGTAAGTAACTTTTCATGAATAAGATTCTTTTTATAAGAGACTTTGGAATTTATTATTATTATCATAAGTCAGGGTTTCATTATGTAGCCCCTGCTTACTTGGAACTTGCTATGTAGACCAGCCTGGCTTTGAACTCACAGAGATCTGCCTGCCTCTACCTCCAGAATACTGGGGAAACATAGTATTCTTAACTCCTGCTTCTTTTGTCTAAAAAAGTGTTCTAAAAATTGGAATTTTAATAAGATAATGAGATTTTCTAAAATCTTTTTTGTAGATAAAAGTGTAAAAATTAATAAAATGTCCTGAATAAAAGGATTGGGTCTAGAGTGAGAGCAAAAGCAAGAACAATACAAATGAAACATGTAATACAGAGTGAGGGTGAGTGGTTTGCTACACTGCATGGACATTTATGGTGTCATCATAGAGGAAAGAGCACACACTTTTATACCATTTGACAGGTGAAAATGACAGGTGGCACTAGCCTTTACCTCAGTAAAAGGTCTGCATTAGCTGTATGTAATACACTGGGGAAAATGATGCATGGCAACCTGGGTTTGAATTTCAGACAGATCATGAATATATTTTTTAGTTTGAGTGTGTCATGCCCCAATATTTGTGACTTGCAGAAGGTAGCGGAAGGCTTGTGGTGACACCTTAAAGCTAAAGCAGAGGAGAGGCTGAGGAGGCTAGGTGGTAGAAACTTGGAGATATTTGTTGGGCTTCAGTGTTGCTGTTACTGTTTCCCATTGGGAATAAGGGAGTCTATGTCTTTGTAGCAGAGCATCCTGAGACTTACACCTGTAGCCTGAGCTGGAAGGAGGTGGTATGTTATGTTCCCAGATCTCCAAAATTGGAAGAGTAGATAGAACTATGTGCCTAGCCACAGACTGAGGAGATCAGGCTTCCCTGAGAACTATGTCCCTAAGACAGTCAGGATGGGGACCATATTTATTTTGGATCAGATGTGATTTTATAGGAGGCACCAAGCTTCCAGATGCTTCTCAAAACAACCCCACTGAGGAGAGTTTTCTTCCATCAATATAGACCAGTAGCCCAAAAGAGACCCCACCAAATTATAGATGAGCTTCTTCATCTATATATATCATTGTTATAGGTGATAGGAAAGGAAACTAGTGTAAGAGGAGCTTCTTCGAGAACCATCCACATGAGCCTAAAAAAGGTCCTGGGAATGACCAGGGAACCTCTATACAGATCCCTCAGTCCCTCACTTGGTCTTTACTCCTCATCACACATTTGAGTGGACACTGGTAGCAATTTTTGTTCTGTCCCTAGGCAGGCGCTATTCTGGTTTGGGGGATGTGTCAAAGGATCAGAGGACACAGACACTTGTTTTTCAAGAGTATCTCACTAGAACACATCACAGATAGTGCACCAAGCTTGGTGAACACACAGTGAATTCTATGCTGTACATTTAGGTACATTCAGAAGTCTGGGGTGCAGTGTACTAGTTTTAACTAGAGAGCTCAGTGTTGATTGGAGAGCCTCAGGCTCTTGGAAAAAACTGTACTATCTTATGAGGTATATCAAGTAGGCTTGTGCCCAGTTCATTTAGGATCTCGAGGAATAAATACCTGAATATTGTGACTGGGATAATCATTTGGGACATATGCTATGCTTTTCAGCTGTCCAGAAAGCAGTGCTGTAATAGTACTAGCAAAAGTCCCCCAGATACAACTGTCACACATTACAGAATATATTAGTTACTGCTACAGCCGAACACCTGACAAAAAGTAACTTGGGGGAGGCTTTATTTTGGCTCATGGTTCAGAGTAATGCTGTTCATCTTGGCAATGAAGGAACAGAGGCAGGAATGGCATGATCGGTGGCCCTGGTCAGAAGGGAACAAAGAAGAATGCCCAGGTCCAGCAGTATTTACCCTTTTCCCATGCCAGCCTTTTCCTCTTTCATTCTCCACATCCTTGATTTGTGATTGTGGTTGTGTTAATACAAGGAAAGTGTGGTGGCTCAGTCCTGGAAGTCAGTGCTAAGGGGAGGAGGAGGAGGAGGAAGAAGAAGGAGAAAAAAGAAGAGGGAGGGAGGACTCCAGGCCAGCTCTGGCTTTAGGGGTGGGTGGGCAGGGGTGGTAATTGATTCTGTTAACAGAACGGATATAGGGTATAAACAACAATAGCTTATGGGTGGTTCTGTCCTCTGATATTCCAGGCGGATTTATTAAATATATAACAGAGAATGGTAACATGCCTGGCAGAGGTGGAAAGAGCCACTGAAAAGAAACAACATTTCTAATGACAAGATGTGAGTGAGTGAGTGAAGGAGAAACACACTTTAAAATATGCATTTAAGTGACAGAATGTGAAGTTGGTAAGGAAAAGTGGTGGAGGAGCTGATGAGGAATGGAGAATGGATTCGATGAGAATTCGGTATGTGAATGGATGAACATTAACTACAATACTTTAAGAAGAGTAGGCATTTAAATATGTACAATGTATTTACAGAGAAAGGGATACAGTTTAATTTGAGCCTTCAATTATAGCCTTTTGATTTTTTTCATTTGTCAAAATAGTGTTTCCCTGACTATACCTAGGCACCATTCAGGGTCATGGTTTTATTTATCAAATATCACACTCACAGGAACACACTCAATTGAATAAAATTGATGATCAGAAGGGAAAAGTATAAACAGAATCTGGTATAGACCACCAATAAATGGGCTATGGTCATGTGAATTGATTTTAGTTTTTAACTCTGATATTTATGGGATAGACTAAAAATAGAAAAAGAATAATTGCAGTTGATAAAGAATATAATTGAACACATTCACAGAATTTCCTTTATGATATTCAATATCTAAATATGCTGAATATATGTTTAACTAAAATGATAAATATGCTGCATCAAGTTCAATTAGAAGGCTATAAGGGAAAGAATAATACTTGAGAGCCACTAACAAGGTCCCAAGGTCAAAGTCATTGGGAAGATGCACTGCTGACTTCTCTCACCCAGAGACTCACTGCTCCAGGGCTAAGCTGCCTTGCAGCCTTCCTCTGTGTAGATGCATCTGGATGCTGGTATGACCTTGGATGGTCCCACGCATATTGATCCCATGAAGGCATTGGGCCACAGCTAGGATTCTGCACCCATTTGAAAAGCTCCAAGCTTGTCCCAGTCAGCAGGTAAAGGTGGAACTGCATCTCAGGGAAGTTGAGGCCTTTCCTGTGAAGGTTCAGTCATTTAGTCTAGAGAAACAAATCATCAACAAGCAAATTGTCAGGAGGAAAGGTTTCCAGATTGGCTGAGTTGCATACATGCACAAAGCCCTCCAACATCCTGCAGACCCCCTCTGTGCAGGGAAGATCTTGAGGGGGGGCAACAGTATAGACAATGTTATAAAGGTGGGGAATTAGTATTATGGGGGTGAAAGGAACAAGCCCAAGGGACCAACAATAACTTGAACACTTCCTGAGCTCCTAGATGATACTGGATTTTGAATTTCTTCCCCTGTGATTTGACTTTAGAATTTCTTGGGAAAGTGTTTTTCAAGAAGACTGAAAACAATTCTGTTCTTCAAAGACTGAGCTAGGTAAATGAAAGAATTTCAGAAGCAGTCTTTTCTGTATGTACAATCTGGAGACGAGAAGGCGTGAGGAGAGCAGAGGGACCATAATCTTGAGATTTCTCAGCTTGCGTCCCGCCCATTGGAACACTGCTTTTTAGATCTTACAATAATTGTTGTAGGTGATTAGAGACTGTTGGTGTCTTTTCAGCAGCCCTCTCTAGAATAGCAAGAAAATGGGTGGTCATTAGAGAGCCACATTGAACTACTCCTTGGATGATCACCATGGGCTCACTCTGTGATTCCCAGAGACTCTTCAGGTGTCAGGGCAAACTGAGCCTTCCACCAGGAACCTGTCCTAAGCTCTGAGTGGGCAGCTCGTTGGCTATCTCCTGCTGGGAAGCCTTGGTCCTTTACCCCATCCTTAACTCCCTGCTGGTGGTGATCCTTAGCTAAAGAAGAAAGCTGAATTTTAACTGCCTGCATTATGTGACTTTCCCCATAAGCCAGCAAGCTGTTAGCTTCCTGGTCTCCCATTATTAAATTTAGCCTTAGCATTGTCTAATACTATTTGTGAAACTTAAGTAGATCTGAGAAATGCCTTCCACACCTGGAAAGTCAACTTGCTGGCATTCAAATGCTGTGTGATTTGCATAATGGAATATATGTATTTTTACCATAGTTGTGTTTAAATTGCTTTAAAAACTCAAACAGTAAAGAAAACAGTTTAGTTTTTTCAATATAGAATTTACTGAGGAATTATTAAAGTTATTACATGTATATTAGATGTATGATGTGAGGAGATATTGAAACAGAAAAGCACCTGAAGAAATGGTTAGACAGATCAATTAACAGATCAATCATCTTACAGTTACCTTGTATGTGTGTGTGTGTGTGTGTGTGTGTGTGTGTGTGTGTGTGTGTGTGTGTGAGTGAGAATCTCTCTGGCCAGCTTCATTGTTATTGACCATGGTCATCATGTTGCCCTTGCTTATGCTTATCTGGAATGTGTCTTCTTAGTGTTGAAGGCTTGAATCCTTTGGCCAACATATCTCCATTTCCCCAGTTCTCCATTTCTGGCAATATCCAGCCACTCTTTTTCTCCATATAAGTTTGTGTGAGATTTGTTTTCCTGGTCAGGGTTTTTTTCACTTTGCATGCCCTTGGGGTTCATTCCCACTTTTGCAAGTGACAATTTTTTTTTCTTGTTTAAGGCTGAGTAATGCTTTGCTGCATAAAAAGATTCTGTATTTTCTTTCTTTTTCTATTCATCCTCTGATGACCAATTCAACCATCCTCGGTTGATTCCATAACTTAGCTTCTGTGAGTGATGTGGTAATGAAAGTATGGACATTTCTTTGTGGTAATAATTCATTTCCTTTAACTATATACCCAGAAATTGGGTTGCTGTATCATATGGTAGTGCTATCTTTAATTTTTGAAGAACCTCATACTGTTTTCCATAATGGTTGTACTAATTTAAATCTCATCAACAATGTGAGAAGAAAAATCCAAAATGCCCTAAATTTAGTGACAGCACATAGGAAGAATGAGACGTTCACAACTATCTCAGAGCTTCAGGGTCCATCAACATAGTGTATTGTTTAGGAGACATCACCTTGTTCTGACTGTCTCTGCCTCCTCCCCGACTCTGACTCTCCCCATGTGTATATCACACTAGCTGATCTGGAGGTTGCTAGGTAGGTTGGCTGGTAATGAAGCTCCTGGGATTGTCTTGTCTCTGCCTTGTGCCAGGATTATATGTGTGAGACACTGTTGCTTTTTCACATGAGTCTCAGGATCGAACCCTGGCCTTTATACTTTTATGGAGCACTTGAACCTTAAGTGGATTTTCTTTAAGTGGCTATTCAAAGTTTAAAGGAAAGCAACACAAATAAATACATTTCTGGTAGAAGTCCAGCAGTGCAAAAAGAAAGAGCTTAGGATCTCCTGGGTAACACACCCATTTTGTAGCTGTCAACTTATAAGTGCACATTGTTGACTGTCACTGGGCAACAACACTCTGATAGCTCCACAAAACTAATTCAATCCCCCTGTGCAGATGTTCCCCCATTTGACCAACTTAATCTCATTGTAATTGTGAAAAAGGCCTTAGATATTACAAACCAGGATACAAGCAACATGCTACATGATTCTTTTTTAAAATAAAGATTTCTTTTTTTGTACGGAGGGAAAACATGGAGGGATGAAGTCCAAATAGCTTTACATGCATATTGTTTGACAGTAGGAAAAACCTTTTGCAGTTAAGTTACAAAATGGAACCATTTTGTACAAGAAATGCAACCCATTGTGTACACTGTCTTACTCTGCTCTTGCTCTTTGCACAGACTTTTCACGGCTTGACAAGCACCACGGAAGTCTGCTTTCCTGGCCATTTCCTGGTCAGTTTCTTCCTCTACTCCCTTCCCCTTAGGCTTTGATATCACATGGCAAAGCTCTGCTGTACCCACACAGCCACTTCTGTCCTTTTCATATGCATGGAACACATCCTTTTTACTCTCTGTGACTTCCAGTATTATTACCATCATTGACAAAAATGTCAGAGAAGTCACTTGTGAAATTACATCAGCGTGGACTTCAGTAGTCATAGCATTCAACTCAGCTTCTGTGAGATTCTGCCTGGGAGACCTCAGGACAGTCCCTGATTCCTTTGTTGTTACAGTACTGTCCTGTTAAACAGTCAGAAGGCTTCTTTTGTGTTCTGCAGTTTGCTTTACAGCTGTCTGGTCAAATGCTATGAGGGCTTGTGCTTTTGCAAGCAAATCTGCAGACTGTAGACTTGTTTGTACTATCTGGACTTGGCTCTGTGGTTACCAAAAGCATCACCCTGGGGAGCAATCTTTGGAAGACATTAGACATCCACATTATACTTACTTAGAATAAAATTCTCTTGGATGCTGGATTCAATTGCCAATATATATTATGTTAGAGTTTTGGATCCTAATAAAATTCTCTTGGATTCAATTGCCAATATATGTTACGTTTGAGTTTTGGATCCTATATTTGTGGGATATACTTGGTTACTTTTTTCTTTCTTCTAATAGGTTGTGAAGGCTTAGTATGTTATGGCAGTCTTAAATATGTTTTAGTGGGAAATTTCTGACCATTCCTAGGCCCGAGGACCAGATCCACAGTCTCTTAGTCCCAAAGAATCACACAGAAGCTTATATTCATCACAAAGCTGTTTGTCCTATGTCTCAGGCATATTACTTGTGAACTCTTACTCTTAAACTAACCCATGATTCTCATCTTGTTTAGTCATGTGGGTTGGTACCTTTTCTCAGACCAGCATTCTGGTCTTGTGTCCTCTGCTTTTGATAGTGTCCCTGCTCTGCTCTTCTGCTTCCCAGCATTTCCCTAGTTCACTAGTCCTGCCAATACTTCCTAATGGCCAATCAGCATTTTATTAAACCAATACAAGCAACAAATCTACAGAGCAATATCCCAGAGCAATGTGTTCTTATTGCTACTTCCTGAAATTGTTTATAATACATTGACATTATTTTTTTTAAGTATTTGGTAGAAATATACCAAGGCTTGTTTGTTGATTTAGATGTTTTAAAATAAAATTATTTGTTTTATATATGTATATAGGTGTCATATGTACATATACAATGAAATGTCGTATGTATCTAATTTTTCATTTCTTCTTGAGTCACTTTTAGTAAATTTTGTTTCACTAAACATTTTTAGCATTTTCCATTTCATTGACATTAAATCTATTACGATCTAGTTGTTCATAATACCTTCTAATTATGTATCAAATCCCACTGGATCTATGATGCCATTTCATTTTATTTCTAATTTTGGTAATTTTTACCCTTTCTTCTTCTCTCTCTTTTTGTGTAATAAGCAATGTTACTAGAGACTCAACAATTTCATTAGATAATCTCTTTTTGATGCCCTCTCTGTCTGTCCTGTGTCATGGTCTCCCATTATTACTTTCCACTTTTCACTTTCATCTTTAACTTGTTATTCATCAGTTTCCTGAGGTCAGCCATTGACTTATTTACTTTTAACGATTAAAAAAAAAATTCAGAATGTACATCTAAGGCATTAAATTTTTCTGAATAGTGGCTGTAGTTGCGTTTCCCAAGATTTGATATATCTCATTATTGTTTTAGTCTAACCATTGTTTCAGTTTTTATTGCAATTTATTCTTTGAATCTAGTTATGAAGATTCTTATTTTTTAATTTTTACACATCAGAAGTTTATAAATATATTTGTTTTATTAATTATTAGCTTAATGGCATTGTATGAGATCATAGTATGATATTTTGTGGTAGACCATAAGTTAAATTACATAGATTTTTTTTTCAAAAATAACTTGACAATAATGTGTTTTCTATGTGTACCTGCTGTTGATGTTAATTTGACCGTTGGTTAAAATTCTCCGTGTCCTGTGGTCCTTGTCTACTTTTCTGCTCAGTCTTTAGATAGATATCTTAGGACTCTCCATCCAAAAGGCCAGTTCTTACCCTCTTCACACTACTGATATTTTTTTCTTAAAGATACCCAAGGTTCATCTTGTTGTATCTTTGTATATTTTGTTGTTAAAATACTTAGCATTAAGAAATGTTCTTCCTTATCTTGAGTATCTGGCCTTGAGCACTACTTACCCTGTTTTTAATTCAGACACACCAGGATTCCTGTTGTTTACTATTTCATCTGTGCTGGTTTTTGTCTTTTTATTTCAGACTTTTAATCCTTTTATATTTTCAGCATGTTTCTCTTAAGCACATATAGTCAAGTTTCATCTTTATTATCTAATACTGAAATCTCTCTTTGAATACAATTTTTTGTTTATATAAATGTGTAAGTATTAACGCTCACAATATAAAGCTATCTAGTGATATCTCTTTTCTGCTTTCTGTTTTTAGATTCAAAAGTAATCATTTTTTCTTTTCTATTAGTTTGCTTGTCTGCTTGTGTTTCGGAAATTATTACAAAGGATATACTGTATTTGCTATTCATAAATGATTTTTTACCAGTTCTCAGACCAGACAGGAAATAGATACCACTTCCCTATCTCAGATCTGTCTGATACTTTTGTCCTGTATTTTAACTTCCATGCACTGTTGTGTAGCACTGTCTTGTTTTAGCTGTAAGCACATACATGCTTTTTGTCTTTCCTATATTTTCCTTGTCTGGCATTATATTCTCTTTAATTTAATTTTAATCTGGAAAGTCTGAGGACAACCTCTCTTGGAAGGTTGTTTTTTTTTATTGTATTTCTTTGGCCTCAATTTAAAACATGCTTTTTCTTTTTTTATATTTGATTTCATTTAAGTAACAGGTTTTTAATTTATGTTACATACTAACTGAAGTTTCTTCTTCCTCCTCTCTTGCCGGGGAGACTGTGCTAAAGATTTTTATTTTTGTGTTGAGTTTAACCATATTATTGGTGTCATGATTTGACTTAAAATAAGGTCTATTTGTCCTGGCTAGAATTTATAATGATTTAACACTTTTTATAAATCTCGGAAAAATTTCAACGATTATCTTTTTTTGGAGATTGGCTATTTTGTCTCCTTTTCTGTGATTCTAATTATATGTGTGCATGTGCTTGTACATGTGTAAGGCAGCACAGGTTATGTTTCATAACCAAGTTGTAACATGAAAGTCATGTCTTATAACTAAGTACTGTGCATAGTTTGGCACCTTCAAATAATGAAATATAATGTAAATGAAGGCAATAGATCCACACTTAGATTCTGCTCTCCTTTCCATGTCGGGGGCCTGCTGAAGGTCTCCTTGGCTCCCAATCCCCAGCCCTCTCAACTGCTCACTTTCTCTGCTTCCTTCTCATACCCCTTACAAAATGCAAGTGACCAGAGTCACCTCTTCTCATCCCACCTTTTAAGTCAGTTTTCCTTGGTGCCTCCTGTTGTCTTTAACTTTTTTTTTTTTTTTTCTAAATCCAGTTATTGTAGTTCTTAGTAGTACATAGGTCTTACAAACCCCACTGCCAACAATAGATTGCACTTTTCTGTTTTTCTATGTTATATAATGTATCATTGTATAAATATTCCAAAATTTATGCATACTTATGGATACATTGTTTTCAACATTATTTTTACTGCAAAACAAAGAGAGTAACTTTATGTGTATATTATTTCCCTATCTACAAGTACTTAAGATCTTATGTTCGTAGGGTCAAATTGCTTGGTCATATATAATATGTGGAGCTGAAGATATGGCTCAGTTGATTGAGTGTTTGGCATTTAGAAAGACATGAGATCAGGCCCCAGCAGTACATAAAGAGCATGAGGTTACTTATATCTGTAGTTGCAGCACTCTGGAGGTGGAGGCAGAAGAATAAGAAGTTAAGGTCATCTCCGTACATAGCAAATTTGAGGCCAGGTTTTTTTATACATGAGACTCTGAAAAAAAAAAAGAAGCAATTAAAAAACCAAAGAGAATATGCACTTGCATTTGGATGTATATTGCCATATTGTCTTCCTTGAAATGTTTACCAGTTTACATTCCAAATATTGCACATGAACATGCCTATGCCCACAGCCTGACAACACAGTGTATTCTTTTCCTTTTGGTATTTGTCAATTTGGTTGCTAAAGTTTGCCTCTTATTATAGTTTCAATTAGTGTTTCTGTTTTTGTGTGAGAGATGGAACACCTTTCTTAGGATCCAAGTTCCAAGTTAACACAATGCTCTAGGGATTTGTCACACATAATCAACATTTCCCAAGGCAAGCTGCAGTGAATCCATGTGAAAATTTCTGCAAATGAAGAGTTGTATCTTACATTTCATCATTTTGATATTTCTTTAAAAGCCCCAAGAAAATGAGCAAGTTTAGAAAAGTTTACTGTGGTTATAAAATATAGCCATATATAGCACAGTATTTATTATGTTAGCCAGTTGTTAGAGTGTCATTCCTAACCCCCACTGCACTCGCAGAATTGTGTAATCATTCTCCAGAGCCTTACAACCATCTGACAATATGCCCACTAAATACTTTCTTTCCTTCGTCCTTCCTTCATGTGGTGTCTTCTGGCTGGTATGTGGCCTTCTCTGTGAGATTCTCATCAGTGGAATCATAGCTGTCCTTTTTTATTTTTTATTTTTTTTTGGAAAATGTTAGCATTTAATTAGCTTTCCCAGAGGGGCCTCAGGCCACCAGGCCACAGGTGCCTCCAATACCCTTTATCTTCTCTTCAGCTCTTCTGCTGAAAAATTTGGCTTTCAGATGACAGACTGCTTAGGGAGCTATCCCTTCCCCAGAACTTTGTAATAGCCTGTTCGCACAACATCAATGATGGGAGCAGCTTCCGTTTTGTTCTTTGCAGCGTTGACCCGTGTCTGCTCACTGACCAGTGTCCACAATTTATCCAAGTTGACAGTTGGACAGAAACTTTGGTTCCTCTTTAAATGGTAATGTCTCATACCAACTTTCCCGAAGTAACCTGGATGATATTTGTCAAAGTTGATCCTGTGATGATGCATGCCTCCAGCATTTCCTCGGCCTCCTGGGTGCTTTCGGTGTTTACAGATAAGGCCGTGGCCATGGCTCCTGTGGCCCCGGAGTTTCCAAGTCTTCCTCAGTCTGGATGGCATGGCAGCGGCAGAAAGGAAAGAGCCATAGCTGTCCTTTCCAAGGATGACTTCACTAAGGATGTTTGCCAGGGGCAACCCCATCGTAGCCATGTATTATAAGCCCAAGGATTTTAATGGATAAGTAGAATTCTATGAACATCTCTACAGGTCTGATTTGAGTACTTGTTTTCATCTCTTTGTATATATATCTGGGATTGACCTTGTTAAATATTATTTGTTTATTTGGTGTGTGTGTGTGTGTGTGTGTGTGTGTGTGTGTGTTTTCATGTGCTTGTGGAGGTCAGAGGATAACTTGTGAGAGCTGAGTCTCTCCTTCCACCATGTGGATTCCAGGAACTGAACTCAGGCATTTAAACTTGGTGGAAAGCATCTTTATTTGCTATGTCCTTCCCCCTGCCTAGAACTGCTTAATCAGTTAAGAAAGTCCCAAATGTTTTTCTTCACAGCAGCTGTATCATGTTGCATTCCTATCAGCAATAATTAGAATTAGAATTCCCCCCACATCCTTGCTAATAATTTTCTCTACCTTGTCCTCATTTGCCGTCTATTGCAGGATAGACAATAACAACAACAACAGCTTGGAAAGGAAGAGAATTTTTTTGGCTTACACATCTCAATCATAGTTTATTCCTGAGGGAAATCAGGGCAGGAACCTGAAGATGGAGATTGAAGCTGAGGCCATAGAGGAACACTGCTTCCTGTCTTGCTTCCCATGGTTCACTCAGCCTGTTTCTTATATAGCTCAGGATCACCTGCCCAGAGGTACAGCACCACCTGCAGCCGACTTTGTCCTACATCAATTGTTAATGAAGAAAATGTCTCACAGACCTACCTAATGGCCAGTCTGATTAAAGCATGTTCTTAATTGATGTTCTTTCTTCCCAGATGATTTTTAGCTTGTGTCAAGTTGACAAGGCTAAGCAGCACAACCGTAAAGCAAACAAGCAAACCCCCAAACCAAACTGTAGCTATCCTTGGAGTAGGAAGAACTGTCTGATTGTATTGTCATGGGCATTTCTCTAACGGTGAGTGACATGAGGTGTCTTTGAATATGATTGTTGTATGTTTGTATATTTTCATTTGGATATATGCCTACTTGTTCTTTCTGCATGTTTTTCTTCATTGTTATCTGCTGTCCTTAAAGAGCCTACATATTAATGCCCTGTTAGATATTTGCTTTGTAAATTTTCTCCGATTAGGCATATAGTTGTTTTTATGTTTTGTTTTGATTTTGGTACTTTCTTTAAATACATTTGAGTATCCTCTAATTTAGATGAAGTCTAAATTATTTGCATTTTCTTTGACTCTACTTTTGTGTCTTATCTGTGAAGTTCTTAATAACATTTTCTTTTCAGTGTTTTACATCTTCAGCTATTTATTCTTGACCTTTGATTTGTTTTAAATGAATTTCTAAACTTTTTAATTGTTTATGGGCAGGCATGTGCTCACTGGAGGCCAGAGGTCTCCTCTGCAGAATTGATATTCTTTCCATTTTTATGTGGGTTCTGGGGGGTCAATCTCAGACCACTAGACTTTTACACCAAGCACCTTTACCCATAGAGACATTTTGCCAGCTCCAAGGTAACCTAGAGATATGGTGAATGTACATACTGTTTTACATTTTGCACTTGGAGATCCAGATTTTCTTGTCTCATATGGTTGTATTTTAACTATTAAATAATCTTGCCGCTTTTGATGAAAATCAATTACCACGTGTGAAAGTTCACTTTTGGCTTTTATATTCCATTGGGTTGATACACAAGTATCAATGACTACAGCTGTGTAATAAGGTCAGAAGTCAGCAGATAAGACCCGCCAATTTCATTCTTCTCTTCCCTGTTTCTATTACTCAAGAGTCTTTCCAATTCCATATTAATCTGAGGATACGACTATATACTTTGGGAAAGGAGTTATTGTAATTTTGATAGAGATTTGGGATAATCAGTAAATTCTAGGTTGCTTCAAATGTTCCTGGCATCCTGCCATTGTCAAATCTCCTATTGATGGTATAGTATTTTATACTTATTCAGATATTTAGATTTTTCAAGCAACACTTAATTGCTTTTAGGGACAGGGCACTCCTTCCTTATTTCTGTATCTTCCTATGTGTTTCACTTCTCTAGACTTCTGTAGTGACTTACTACAAACAAAATTGTTGCCTTAATTTATTTTACAGATTGTTTGTTGAAAACACAACTGTCCTGTGTACTGATCCTGTGCTCTGGAATTTGCTGAGTTTGCTAGCTCTAATAATTGTCTTCCAGATTTCATATATCTTTGTATACAGGATTGTATGGCCTCTGAACAGACTCAGAATTACCTCCTCCACTATTGGCTCCCTTTAATACTTTTGCTTTTCCCTTAGATCTCACTGGAATTTTCGGTACCGTGCTGAAGAGCAGAGTTGAAGCTGTATCTATTTCTTAATTCTCTTGTGTGTGCATGGGGCTGGTGAGGACTTACAGTCTTTAGCCGCTGAATATAGTCCATTTCACTTTGTGTAACACAGAGGCTTCCAAATGCATTTGGCTATGGGGACAAGCTGGTCATCACACTGGAGAACACATCAATTGATGGATCAATTCCTAGAATTAGTCTATAATGCCTTACTGTTAGAGTAAACTTTTTGGTCTTCAGAACAATATATTAATTGAAATTTCACTTCTTAACCATTCCATGGTGACTTTACCATTTCAGATGTTTTAATTTATCTGACTTCTAACAGCTGCACAAACATAAGATTACATTCTGACACCTCAGTACATGTGTACAAGGTCCAGTGATCACATCAGGATAACTGGTAGGTGATCTTCACCTCAGTCTTTATATCTCTGTGATGGCAATATTAAAAATACTACTTACTACTTACTTTGAAATTACAACTAATGCTGATGGTCATACTTATTCTATGTGCAATAGAACCTTAGAAGTTATTTTTCTTACCCTGTTGTATCCCTGTATCTCATAACTGTCTTCTTTCCAGGGTCTCTCTCTAGCATCGTTCCATTGCTCTGGTAACCAGTGTTCTCCTCTCTACCTTCCTTATCACCTCTTTCTCACAGAAGTGAGAACATGTGTTTTTTTGTCTATGGCTGACGTATTGTGGCTGACACAATGCTCTCAGGGTTTGTCTGTGATCCTGAAAACCTCAGAATTTAATTTCTTTTCATGGCTGAGGAACATTCCATTGTTTTGCAACATGCATTTTTCAATACTCATTTGTTTCTTTCAATGGGTGCCTAAGTTGGTTTTGTATCTTCGGTCCACTGTTTTTAAAGGAGCCATTTTATCTGCTTAATCAATTCCCGCATATCTTTCAGCATAATTCCCAAATTAAAAAAAAGAAAAGAAAAGAAACTCTAATCAATTAAGCAGCTGTGACTACCCATCAAAATCTTGGAGTGAGCTCTGGCTGATTCTGTTGGTGGAGGGAGGACTGTTCATGTCTTGGTCTGGTATACATGATGCTGAATGTGCTTGCAGAATTGAGCTGGAATGGTCCATAGCTGAACATTTTATAATTTTTCTTTAAAGACAAAAGACGTGGTATGGAACTTTTGGTATTTTCTTCTCTGGTTGCATTTTTGGTCTGGCAAGGGGTAGGGGGTGCATAATCAACCTCAAGCCACTGGTCCTATGCGCAGAGAATACAGATGGTGCTATACCAGACTTTTTGGTTTGAGAGGTCACAATCAAACAGGAGCACCCCCTAACCCAGCACCAGAGGCACCAGACCAGGTGAGGGCCAAGGTAAGCCTAAGCACAGTAGAGAGGAAAGACAATAGCTCCATGCTATTCCTTGTGGCAGAGGCAGACCGTACTCAACCAAGAGTTGCCTGCGACCCAACCAAGTGACCCTGGTGCTGTGAAGTCTGGCACCTGAGAGAACACAAGGTAGGGGTTAGAAGAGATAGAGAGGCAGAATGGTTCATGGCCTAGAAGAGAAGCAGATCTGGAAAAGTGAGGGTGGTGAGGAATGGACTGATATGATTGGCTAGCTGACCACTCAACTTTAGAAAGATTTCTGGGCCTGGGCTATGACTGAGGGCCAGGTCTTGTCCTGGGTGCTGAGCATCCAAGGTGGTCTGTTTTGATGTCTATGGTTTCTGTTCCTACTGGAGCCTTTCAAGGTCTGTGGTCTGGATTGCCACCTGGGGCCATGGTGGTATCTGACATCAGTGCTGCTGCAGGAGACATACCAATCTGGATGGCCTACATAAGCATGGTGACAACCTGGCCCAGGCTGCTCCTGAGGACCATGGTTCTATGGCAGCTGAAGTCTATGTTACTATTCCGCTAGGGTCTAGGTCACTGCCTCTGACCATGTTGGTGTCTGAGAGCTGTGCCACCATTGGGCCAAGCTAATTTGCATGGTCAGGGCTGTCAACTGGGGCCATAATATCATTTAGGGCTGCAGCTGAGAGTCATGTCTGGGTGGAGACTCTACTACATATAGTGTCTGTGTTAATATTTGTGACTCCTGAGACTATTGAAGGCTGTATCAATGCTGAAGCTTAGGCTGCACTCTGGGGCCATATTGGTGTCTTAGGACCATGCTGCTGTGGGGACCATGCCAGTCCTATGGACTGCATTGCCAGTTGGGATCATGGTGACATCTGTGGCCGGGTTGCTGCCTAGGACCATGTATGGGTCCATGATCCTATAATGGCCAGGGTGTGTATTGTTGTCTGGGGCCCACATTGCCACAGAAGACAATATAGATGCCTGGGGCTGGGCTACAATCTGTGGCCATAAGGGTATGTGAGGGCTGTGCTGCCACCAAGGACATCCTGATCTGAGTGGCCTGCACTGTCACCCTGGGGCCACAGGGTCCACTGGGCCAGGGCTACTGGACTGGGCCATGCCTGGGTCTGTATGCTTAGGGCCATGTTGATCTGAGTGGATAATACTGTCACATGGAGATGTCTGACCACTGATGATTCCAAAGGTCATGCCTGGGTCCACTGTCCTGCAGCAGCCAGGGTCTAGGGTGGTATCCATAGCTCTAGTTGCCACCAAGGGCTCTGCTGATACCCAGGGTCTGATTAGTCACCTGGGAGCATGTTAGTGGCCAGGGCTTGTGCTGCGGCTGGGACCATGCTGATTTGGGTGGCCTGTGCTGCTCTTGGGACCATGGTGGCATTTGGACCCAAGCTGCTACCAAGGACCATGTCTGCATCCATAGTTCTGCTGTAGGTGGGGTCTGTGGTGATGTCCACGGCTAGTGTAAGCACAGGAGTCATTGGAACCATGCTGTGTGGATAATTTCAATGGCCATGGGATGGCTAGCCCTGACGCTTGCTGGATACTGTAGCAGATGAGCTGGCTGTACCCTTCTGGGGAGAGCTTAGCACTTACAGTGAGGAAAGAGAGCTCCACTCCTCACCATATGTGTGCACCTCATCTGGGAAGCACATTAGAGCTGACCCTGTGGTTTGTGATACAGGTGACCCAGACCTGAGGGCATGGGAGCATGAGAGCTAAGCATGTGGTGGAAGTGGGTGAGGGAAAGATGCCCTCCCCCCTCACTCAGTACCACCTGCCACAGGTAAGAGAGCTGGCCTTGAGGTCACAAGAGGAGGAGAGTTAGCCCTGACTCACATCAGCTGCAGCACACTGGAGAGTGGATCCTGCACTCACCTGAGCAGCACACTACAGCTGACCCTATTGACAGGGTGGCAGGTGAGCCAGCCCTGAAGGTGTGAGAACAGGGCTGTCACTCCTCTGTATGTGTCCCTATAACAATCAGGAGAGAGCCCTATACCTTGCATGGGCAAACAGTATGGCTAGTCTTGGCTATGTAAGTGAGGGGATCCAGATCTGAAGACTTGAGAGCAGAATAACAGGTCCTGCTCTTCTTATTGTGGGCTGCATTGGGTGTGCTAGCCAAGGTGGTGCTGGAGAGCTTCCCTGGGTAGTGACGCTAAGGGAAAGCTAGAGAGCTGACCAGCCTACCTACCACCCCGGCCCAGATCCAGGATTGTGAGTTGTCTCACTCAGTATTCATCTACGAACTGTTGGAGCATGTGAAGGGGATGAAACTACATATCCAAACAGTAGGCTTTCCATGGCACAGGACAGCAGGATATCTAAGAGGAGCCCAGTGAGAACCCATTATTGGTGGTGCAGCCGAAAGCAGAGACCACTGACCAGACAATGAACACTTGCAAGTAAGGGATGAGATACAGGGTAAACTGTGTGACTCAATGGGCCACACTACAGTTTCTATGACAAGATTCTTCTTTTTGTTAATTGTTTTTAATTTTTGTTTCTGTTTTATTTTGTTTCCTTGATTTAGTTTTTGTTTTTGTTTTCCTTTTAAATTTGGTTTTGTTTTGGGGGGATGGGGAGGTTGCAATAGTGGCAAGGCAAATTTGAGGAGATGGGGAGATGAGTGAACCATAATGCATGATGGGACATCCACGAAGAATCAATGAAAAACAACAAAACAACAAAACCCACAGTACTATGTGAGTGTGCACACCACACCCGGTGGCTTTATAGTAATTCTTACTGTACTTTGTGCATGCATATAATAATTCTCTGTGATTAGAGGTCCATGATTTCTTTTTGATGCTCAACTCTCATTAATGCAAAGATTTCCCTATTTGCTTCAACAGTTTTGTATTACAAAAGGTGAAAAAGAAATACGGAAGTTCTTTATATGTTTAAAAAAATAGAGAACTTTTTGTAGTGGGCTGTATATAATTGTGGCTTTTTGTAGGGACTTAACCACTTTAATCTGGTAACCTAGAAGAATTTGTGCATCCTAAATATTTTCCGTTCTATAGATACGCAGTGCAAGCTGGACTTCTTTCCTCCTTGATTGTATTCTGTCTGTATATGGAATGTTTTTCTCTTGCTGCTCTGGTTGCCTTACAGAAACTTGTCATGGTGCCCACATTTCCACAAGAAAAGAAACTGTAACCTTGCCCTATTTTTCTTTTTTTTCCCAATTTGTCTTGCTTCCTCTGTAATTTTAATTTCACATTTCTGTTTTGTTCACTTATTGTGTTGGTGATTTGGTTGTATACTTAAATTTTTTATAGAAATAAAAAAAGTTATAAAATAAGTCAACTAAAATTTGGGCCATTTAAATGTGAAGGTCCTGCAATATTCACTTGGGGTAGAATGGAGTGAGTACCATGGGGAACATCTACATCCTTGAGTTTGTAGTGATTTTGTTGAATGGGATTAAAAAGGATTGGAGGAGGCTGGATATATCTTGGATGATTACCAATCACACCATTCCACAGATTATGATAGCTGCCAGATATCAAGAGTAATCACAGTCTTTCAAAGACGTGAAGCTCCATTTTGGCTCAGAAGGTGTTGTAGATGTTGTATCCATCAGGGCAGGCCATGTCTTGCAGCATTAACAGTCAACTTGTTAAGGTCAGTCATAGCTACCAACTTATTTCTGGATCATGCCCCATAGCCTTCTTGAATTAATGGGGCCTTAGGTTATTAGAGTTAGTGGCAGCTAGGCTAATTGTGGTGGTTTGAATAAGAAGTCTCTTATAGCTTATATATTTGAGCACTTAGTCACCAGGGAATGGTGGCATAGTCTATTTGAGAAGGATTAGAAGGCATGGTCTTGTTGGAGGGATTGTGTCACTGGAGGTGAGTTTTGAGGTTTCAAAAGCCCATGCTAGACCTGATCTCTTTCTCTCCACCTACAGATCAAGTTGTATAACATTCAGTTTCTTCCTCAGCACCGTATCTATGTGCATGCTGCCATGTTCCCCTCTATGATGATAATGGACTATCCACTGAAAATGTAAGCAGGCCCCAGTTAAATACTTTATTTCATAGGAGTTGCTTCATCAAGTTGTTTTTTCTTAACAATAGAACAGCGACTAAGCAGAAGCTGTCACAGGGAGTCAGGTGTTGTGGGATAGGCCTGACCATGCTGTTTGTTAGGGAATTCTGAAAGACTTTGAGTAGAAAAGAGGTTGGAACTTTGAAGCCATACTGGAACTTAGTGGGCTATACTGGTAGGAGCATGGAAGGCTATGGTGCTGAGAACAATGTAGATTATGACAGTCAGGCTAAAGAGGTTTCAGAAGGGAAGAGCCTTGTGATATTTGGGCAGAGAATGTGGCTGCTTTCTGCCCTTGTCATAAAAAAAATCTTCCGTATTCTAAACTGAAGAGTTTGTGATTAATGGCCCTGGCATAGGAGATTTCAAGATAGCCCCTGTCATGTTGTTATTAGTGGTTTCCTTCATAAAAATCTATAATAAAAAGGAGCAACCTGGACAAAGAGAAATACAAAATGGACAGTTTGAGGAGGCAAGGGGCTAACAAGTTTACAGAAAAGCCTAACGCTAAATAAAATAAAAGGAATGGTGACATTAGAACAAGATAAACTTCCAACTGTGGAAAGGAATGAAAGAAAAACTAAAGCTGTGAAGGACACCATTAATGATAGAAAGGTGATACAAATGCAATTGAACAGAGGCGTCAAGTTCTAGTCCCATCAAGCACCGGAATTTGGCCATGGAGTTCTGGCTTTAGAGTCAAGGATATAAGAAAAGGGTTATGAAATTTTCCTCCAAGGCTAAGGAAAGTCACTGAAGTCAGGCGTGTGTCAAAGGTGTCTCTTTACAGAGGCCTAGAGTGGTCATTGTGTGAAGCTATGAAGACGAAATGTGGATTTTTTTCGGAGGCTCCAAGATGTTGCTGGATACCTGCTAAAGAAAGCTACAGAGCAGGAGTGGAATAAAGTCCAAGAGAGAAAAGTGTATTTCAGTCAACAAAGCTATAAGAAAATAAGTCCTGCCATTTATCTCTTCAATTATCTACATTATAACCAGCCAAAAGCAGGAGTGAAGCAGATGGTTACAGCCACATAGAGGCCAGGAGGAGGCACTTTCCTCAAGATCTCATCTAAAAATCTGAGGTCCAGTGTGGAACCCAGGAAGGTGTTGTGTTGGGTGCAACAAACAAGGGTCAGAAGAAAAGATGATAAACAACTTAGAAAGGAATTTAAATACCTTTAAAAGAGAAAACACTCAGAGAAAGGACTTAATGAATGCATTAAAGCTAATGAAAGTTGACTGGAATGAGGTAGAAAATAAAGACTAGTTGAAAAGAAAAAAAAACACTTCAAAATCTAAAAACAGGGGAAAAACTGAAATTTGGAGAAGAGGAGAAGAAAGAACACCACCAAGAGGAGAACTGAACATAATAAGGCAACTGGTGGTCAGAAATGATGCTTGGAATCTCACAGTGCAGAGCATGTGTATAGCCTTTGAAGAATGTTGTTCCTATCTCCTTATCCAGGTCACACAGAAGACTGTGAAACTCTCTACATTGCTTCCAGAAAGATGTGTAACATTAATATAAAACCTGACAGTGACAGTTTAAAAATAAAAACTGTAAGATGGCTATACTTAAAGAGGCAGGAAGATCTCTGTGAATTCGAGGCCAGCCTGGTCTACAGAGCAACTTTTAGGACAGCTAGGGATACACAGAGAAGTCCTGTTTTGAAAAACCAAACAACAACAAAAAAGAAAATCAATTCAAATGATTGTCAGTAAAGTATTTCCAAGCTGAGTAGAACTGGCCATCAAAATCATCCACAGTTTAGTTAGGCAGGCTTCACCACAGAATCTACAGATGAGTGTTGAATATCTATTAATTCATTCAATCATCATAGAGTCCAGGAGCCAGCATAGAAATATCACACTGGAGGTGTCACAGAGGCAGATGAAGATGTTTTACATTTACCTCTGATTGAAATATTTTCCTAGAAAACTAGAAATAATGGGAGATGCTTTCACCCAAAGAGAAACACAGACTCAGAAGCAACAGCTCAAAGCCCTAGGAACAATTCTTACTGAAATAAGAATAAGACAAAGTGCTTTGTTACTATTAGGAGCACTTTCTTGAAGTCTTGCTAATGCAATGAATATAAAATAGATATAACACCAAGAGCAAGCAAAGAACCATGACTTATGAGTGACAGACTTTTTTGTGGGAACCAATGAGACCATCTTGAGTAAATATATTCATTTATTTCATAACACATTGTGGTGGTATGTAGAGTCATATATTTGAATATTTTGACATCCAAGAGTGGCACTACTTCAGAGGGATTAGGAGACATATTGCCTTTTTTGGAGTAGGTATTTCCTTATTGGTGGAAGTGTATCACTGGGGGTTGGCTTTAGGGTTTCCAGTGCTCTCTTTCTGCTGCCTGCATATCCAGATGTAAGCTACTTCTCCAGCACCATGTTCTCCTTCTTGCCGCCATGCTGTATGCCATAATGCCGATGGACTAAACCTCTGAAAGTTAGCCCCAGTTAAATGCTTTGCTTTATAAGATTTACCATGGACATGGTGTCTTCACAGGTACTGTCAATAGGACAAAAGGACAGCCTACAGAATGGGAAAAGATTTTCACCAACCCTACAAGTGATCTCTAAAATATATAGAGAACTCAATAAACTAGAGCCCAAAACCTTGAAAAGCCCAATCAAAAAATGGGGTTCAGAACTAAAAAGGGAATTCTCAGCAGTAGAATTACAAATGGCTAAAAGGCACTTGATGTTGGGGTGAGGAAATTGGATTTGCCTGGAGTGGATGCTGAGCTAAGCCACCTTAGGACCTTGGGACCTCCTGCCCTTGCTGGGGAGGAGATAAGAAGATGGGAAGAAAAGAGAGTGACTGGGAGGGAGGGAGGGAAAAGGGAGTTTAAACAAGGGGATACATGGATTAAAAAATATGAGACTTTATACATAATGAAAAAGAAAAAAAAAAGAAAAAATGAATACATTAGAACATACAAATTATATATATGAATAGAGTCCCATGTAACATTTGACACATGCATTTACTGCAAATTATCTAAATTAGGTTAAACACATTTATTTTTTTAAGCAATGTTAAATATATTTATCTCTATATCTTAAAAATATGTTAATGAACTTATGTGTTAAATAATAAAATGAAATTTATTAATCTTTATACTATCAAAGTTTATTATAAAGATTCTAGTGAACACTGGAAAATATTCATGCTTCAGAGATGGGGGATCAACTGCCTAAGGACAGTGCAGAGTTGGGCTGGGAACCCTAAATTGAGTTTACTTCTCCAGTGAATTTATAGGACCCCTCAGAGTTATGAGAGTGATACTTAGAAATGGGAATTTTCTCTCAAAACACAGTACAAATGATTCCAAACAAAAAATTACATGAGGTTCTTTTTGAGAGTGAGAGACATTTGAGAACAATAAAATATTTAAAATGCCATAGAATAAATAGACTATAGAAATCAATCACATTTCCAGGGTATGGTAGCTTTCTAACTTAATCTTTAGAAAATTTTAAATCTCAATTTAGGCTCAGAAAGTATGTGGGATAGGTTTGTTCAACTCTAACTAAGAAAGTGCCCCTGTAAGATCAGGCTTAGGAAACTCTGTAGGGCATCTTCTTATTTAGTGATTGATAGGAGGAGGCCCAGTCCATTATGGGTGGTACCATCCCTGGGATTGTGGTCCTGGGTTCTATAAGAAAGCAGTTCAACAAGCCTTTGAGAGCAAGCCAGTAAGCAACATTCCTTCTCCATAACTCATGCTTTCAGGTTCCTGCCTTGCTTGAGTTCCTGTGCTAACTTCCTCATTGATGGGGACCTGTGAGCCAAACAAAGCCTCTCCTTATCAGATTTTCAGTCATGGTATTTTATGAAACCCTAAGACAGAAAAGGATACTTTACAGCAACCACCCAGTGGGTAACTCTGGAGCTTCAAAGCAGGCTAAAGAACGTAATACAGACATGAGGACTTTTAAATAACTGTGTTGTAAACAGCAAGATCAATTGATCAGGTCCTGAGAAATGGCTCAGCAGTTACAGTGTGTATTGCTTGCAGAGAACCAACATTTGGTTCCCATCACTCATGTCTTGTGGTTTACAGTCACCTGTAACCATTCCAGCTGAAGAGGAATCAAACCCTCTTCTGACCTCCACTGCCTCCTGCACTCTCTCTCTCTCTCTCTCTCTCTCTCTCTCTCTCACACACACACACACACACACACACACACACACACACACAATTAAAAATAAAGACTAAAAATCATGTATAGAGCCTAGAGAAAGAAAAGTTCTCATAAAATAGTGTTATATTCATTCCACTTAAGGTCTATTCAAACAAGGGTTCTCATAATTTTTTGTTGTTATTTTTTAGCTTAATGTTAATATTTATTTATTTTATCTTTATGTATATTTGTGCTTTGCCTACATGTATGTGGATGTGCTTCCCATGCATGCCTGGTATCCATAGAGGTCAGAGGGGCATTGTATCCCTTGGAACTGGAGTTAAGATGGATTTGAGTCACCATGCGGGTATATGGAACTAAACCCAGGTCCTCTGTAAGAGCAACAAGTGCTCTTAACCACTGAGGCATTGCTTCAGACTCTGTCTTCATTGTTTTGAGACAGGGTCCCACATAGCCCCAGCTGGTATCTAATTAACCATGTAGCTATGAATGACCTTGAATTCTGGATTCTTCTGCCTGTCCCTCCTGAGAGCAGAATTACAGGTGTGCCCTGATATGGTCTTTCTTTGCCTACTCTGAAATAGCAGACCCCTGGAAGTCTGCATGTAATGCATGGTTAAGAGAAAAAAAAATCATTCTGAAGAAGCATAAAGAGTCCTCTTTACACAAATCAATCCTTTCAGTTTCATATTCAGCCTGCATGTTACATCCATAATAGTATAGCCTGAGTATAGAAAACAGAAAAATACTTAATATAGTTTGTGTAAACGTTTATGTCTGAAACATATATAAAAGGTGGGATATTAGTATTCTGAACTATGAATCATGGCCAATGCAGAATTATGCTCTTATTGTTCACATCTTCTGCAATCAATTCTCTTCAAATCAGTAGCAATGAAAAACGAATAGAATATCACCTTTTAAGTTAAAGAATATAAGAATAAAGAATAAGTAATATATATTACTATAGTAAGTTTAATTAGTTTTTCCAATTTGAGTTTATAATGAAAAATTGAGTTTATGAGTACGAATATATATATATTTCCTGCAGCTTGAAAAAATAGTAGTATTAATATAGTTATTTTTATTTGTGAAAACTGCCAAACCCAATTTTATTGCTTTTTAGCTATAATATGATTAGAAGGTGAAAACAAGCATTTTCATATGAGAACAGGGGAAATTCTACCCTCCATTAATTTTATAAATAGGTCTCGTCACCTTGCGAGGCTGTTTTAAGGAGCCTTGGTTTTTCTGGGAAAGACAAAAACGAGATGCTTCTTGGCTGGAGTTTCTGGGCTAGGCAGGGCAGCCCAGCTCTGGGACAGCCCGTTGCACACAGGCGTGTTCTGTTATTGTCCCTGCGAGTGCCCGGTGCCGCCTGTTCTCTAGGCACCGCTCTCCATGTTAACACGCTTCTTAGCAAGACCTTAAATGCTGACTTCCGTACAGACGCTCACGAGCTCGCTCTTGCCTCTCCTGTTTCCTTTTTGTTTGCTGCTATAAAACTGAACAAATGGGACCCAGGGACTTTGGCAGGGCTCCAAACCAGAGTGAAACGCATCCCGAATTGGCCCCTTGCCCAAAAGTATAATTTTCAGCTGTGAGCTGCCCTTAATTTTGAAAATCATTCTGTAGCTTTAGGTTTTCAGAGGCATAGAGGCATTGTGTCTGTTCTCCAGGCGCCCAGCTCTCGGAAAAAAATGAAAACAAACACCGTCTCTTGCTTTGTCTTTGCATTAGCTCAGACTTCTTTGACTAGAGGATTCGGCATTAAGGCATTCAAATGTAAGACAGCCAACTTGCTGGCCCAAATACCTAGTCCTGTCAGCCTCCACTTGGAGCCTGCCAGGATTCCCAGCGTGATTCCTGGGGAATCTTAAAACTAGATTTCTCTGTTTTTATCAGCAGCACTAGTCTCAGTATCAGTTTCAAGTATGTTTGGAGGACTAAATATTGTTCTTCGACCAAGGTTAGCAACTGACAGCACATTATTTAATAAACAGGACGATGGCATAAAAGCACCAATGTACACATAATGGCATTTTATCAGACTTTGTAGAGTAGGAGCTTCCCAAAGGCAACTCAGTGTTTGCTTTTATTGTTCAGTGAAGAGTCTTGATTTCTTAAAGTCGGAAGGCAAAGCTTATGGCCTTAAGACTCTTCTTTTCGGAGGTCAGGAAGAACTTGGGTAATTTTACAGCTTCCATTTTGCCATTCATATTTATTAGAAGTAAGATGTGCTAGTTTTCTGCTGTACCAAGTTAACAACACATTCGGCAATCGGATTGAAAAACAATTTGACAAAATTCCATTGGCCAATGTTACATTAGCTTTTATTCTCCAAGTTGAAAAACATATGCATCAAGTAGAATTACTGACCATTTTAATTTAGTCATTTGAACACATACAATATAGTGCTCAAAACAAGCCACTTCTGACTTTCAATTCCTTGGCTGTGGAGGTTACCTTGTGAAGAGGTTAGCTCACGTAGAAGTTAACCTGTGCAGAAGCAGTTGGTAACCATTGGCAAGTGGCATTCACTATTTGCAGGAATCATGTATCACAGTCTCTGAACCTGTGTCCTTATTTAATAATATAGAAAACTAGTCTTTTGCAAGGTGGCTGTGGCATGCTTTGTTTTAAGATTGTAAAAGTAATAGCAACTTGCTCCAGAAAACTGGACCATTTAATTCTCTTTTTAGTGCTTTTCATGGCTTTTGAAAAAAAAAAAAAAATCCACAATCAATTAAACAGCAGCAGCAGCAGCAGCAGCAGTTTCTGAGTTTTGGGACTGGGGAACCATCTCTTACTGTTGGCTGCCTGCAGTGTGTGGAGACTGCCAGGAATGCGCGGCAGACACCTCAGTCTCCAGTGCAGTATTTCAGATATTCCTGGAGAAGAGATGGCCCTTTGTTCTATGTTCCCACCTTCCTCGCCTTTTTTGGGTTACTGATTTCCTAGGGCTCCATTCAAACTCATTTATTGGCTCATTTGTGATGACACATTTGTACTTTGTTTTAGTGTGTGTCGTGTGAATCACAGTCTACCTTGGAATTCTATCTTAGCACCTTGTGCAGAGTACTTGGAATTGGCAGTAGTGTGTGTCTTTCTCTCTTGCCCTGTGTACTATCTTTGTTGCATATTTTTTCTCCATGTATGTTATAAATACTTTTATGTATTGGTTTTGTTTTAGGAAATCAGTTCTGTTTTAAAGACAAAAAGCTGAGGTGTTATATGATAGAGAATTTCTATTTTGCCTTATTTTAAAAGATAAAGAGTACCCATTCCCTAAGTCCTTTTAAATTTTACCACATATTTACCATATCCATTGGTCTCTATTCCTGTGGACAATGTCAGATTTCCAACAGGTATATTTTCTTTTAAATAATTTTCCATCTGCATAAAGGGCTGCTTGAGTTCACTGAAAAGCTAGCTTTGGAAGAGAAATCATTCTCTCCCATTTCAGAGCCAAGCATGTCTGCCTCAAAGTGTCCTGACAGCCCTTGTCTGGGGTTAGGCTGACCCTCTGACTGTGACAAGGAGACCAATAGAGCAGCTGAAGAGTAAAAGCACCTTGTCCTTGAGAACAACTGAACAGTAATCCATTCCCAACAGATGTTACCAGTGTTATTCCATGATAGAAAAGTGTTGTCAGTGAAAAAGAGAAATGGGAAGTTCAGTCATGGAGAGCTCATTCATGAAGAGCAAACTCAGTCTTGAACTCCAGCTGGCTGCCTCAGCAGGGCTTCCCCAGTCAACAATTTCCACTGGATGTTTTGAGCCCCCATTTCTTATATTTTGCCTTATATTATCTATTGGTCTGTCTGTCTATCTATCAACAATTTCTACTGGATGTTTTGAGCCCGACTTGTTGATATTTTGCCTTATCTATCAGTTGGTCTATCTATTATCTATCTTCTATCATTTATCTCTGTATATCTACTATCTATCTATTATCTCTCTCTATATATATCACCTATCTGTCTGTCTACTGATCTATCATCTACCTATCAACCTATCTATCAATCTAATATCTATCTATCTACTATCTACCCATTGTCTATTTATCCACTATCTATTTATCTATTATCTATCATCTATCTATTTATATCTACCATATATCTATCATCTATTATCTATCTACTACTTATCTATCTATCATCTATCTAAACATCTGTTATTTACATGTCTATTTATTATATCTCTATCTACCTAACTACTATCTATCTATCATCTATCTAATTATCTATCACCTATCTACCTACTTTCTACCTATCTGCTATGTATGTATGCATGCATGTATGTATGTATATATGTATGTATGTATGTATATATGTATGTATGTATGTATCTATCTATCTATCTACCATCTAACTATCTATCTGACCATCCAGTATCTAGAACACACATCGACTGAGTCACTTGTATTATAGGTTGTTTGCAGTTGTCCTCACCCATTAAGTTTCTGCTAATTTATTTTACTCATCTTCTCTGTATTTCATTTTTGGTTATTTTTTACTCTGTATCTTCATATTCACTATTCTTTTCTTTTAATATTATCAAAATTGCTCTTATATCATCCAATATATTTGTGCTCATAGACGCTATAGTTTTCATCTCTAGAAGTTCTGTTTGGGTCTTAATACCTTGCATTCTTTAGTTAAAATAATTTTTTTAACATATTAAATATGATTGTGACAGTTTCTATTCCAGCCATCAGTGTCATTTTGGAATCTGTTTTCACTGGCTAATTTGTACCTTATCATAGACCCTATCTTCCTGCTCCCTTGGATGGCTAGTGGCTTTTTTTTTTTCCTGAATGCCAGATAAAGAGATCTTTAGTTCATGAAGGTCTTAGTTACCTTCCTCACTGTTGTGACTCAGTATATAACAAGGATTAACTTAAAAGAGTGAGAGTTTACCTTGTGGGTTGAGGAGAGTCCACTATGGCAGGAAAAACATGCTGGCACAATTGGGAGGTATATGCCACAGTGTGTCTGTAGTCAGGAAACAGAGATTAATGCTCCTGGTTTTTCCTTTCAATTTGGCCCGGGGCCTTATCAATGCAATACTTTCCATACCTGCTCCCACATAACTCCATCTAGAAATTCTATGATAGAATACCCTCCCCCAAGTTTTTTGTTTGCTTGTTTTGTAAACCTAGGTTGTGTCAAGCTGGAAACATTAACCGTTGTAGTGGACATTGGGTTCCATAAACATCCTTTAGCTTTGTTATGGGATGTAATTAAATGATGCTAAAACTGCTTGGCCCAAATAGGGCTAGAGCAAGGTTTTAACTACAGTTTTTTTCTTGAGCCATTGAGGCAGTGGTCTTCTGCTTCACGACTAGTTACATGGCTTTTCCTTCTGGCTGGTGAGGAGGCAAATCATTTAAATCCTTGAACTGTGTTCATTTATACACAAGCATTTCATCTATCCCACTCCAGCCCCACCTTCACATATTCAATATCTCTTGTGCCCCCCTATGAGTGTGGGGGCACCCTTTTAAACTGAGGTCCTAATCATTGACTAATCCTGTACTCTGCATTTAATATCCTTTGATTTTTATTTCACAAGCATCTCATGTGTCTGAGGTATTATGTATTCATTTTGTTGAGGATCAGAGAATATAGAATTTGCTCTACATCACTCAGCCAGGAAATAGAAGAGCTAAGGTCCAAATTCCCCTGTTAAATTGTCTAATCTAAGGGGTCCAACCTTCTGATTTCAAGACATGACACTATAGTCTGCAAATGTACTGAGCTGTAATCATAGCCATCCTGGGATGCATGAGACCCATGTGCCACAGGTTGGACATGCCTGCTCAGACAGTCGTGTCCACAACTGTGGACAGATTCATTTCATGTATGTGCTGATAATCATGCAGCTTAAGGAACACCAGGAACCTCTTTCTTTCCAACTACCAATAACAGCCTTTAACAAGTGCAAACTTTGACTCCTTACAGCTTATCTTACTGAATCCTGGCCTGGCCTAGCAAGCCTCTGGGAAGTCAACTGGCGCCATTGCTTGACTAACTTCATTTGAGTCCCCTCCTCACCATGAACACTGTCCTGTTCTGTCTGGTATCAGATGTCTAGAATCACTGCATAGTACATCTTTATAAGTTACCTAGTTGTTTTTGTTTTGTGTGTGTGTGTGTGTGTGTGTGTGTGTATACTGTAAATAATAAAATCTGGTTTCTTTTCTTCCAACTGTATGGAAATGGAAATACTCTTAGAGTAAGTTACTAGGAATTATATATAATTTTAAGAGGATATATTATTCTGAAGTGTAACCTTATAAACAGAAAGCCCCAAAATAATAAAATATATTATTTTCCAATTTATTTGGGTTAAAAAAAAGTCCATCAGGACCTACTAATGAGTATCAACAAATTAAATTTAACATCCAAACTAGACTTAGAAATGAAACTTTATTCTGAATCTGCCCTTTTCATTTAATATTCTTAGATCACTCATAAAGAAAGCAAATTTACCAACCCTTTGCTTTGGTACTCACATACAAAGGAGGACAGATGAGTGAGGCTTGCCACACTCTAGTAACGCTTCTAAGATGGAACCAGGGTTGGAGATCTGTATGTGTAGATACAGGGAATGCCACCAAAGTCTAAAGCAGTGAAGCGTACATCTTCTAGTGATCATTATTACTGGGTAAAATAGACGTTAGTGGAAGGTGGAGATCCGTTAATTGGCTGAAATAGAAGACACTAAGTTATTGTTTTCATGAGTAACTGGAGAAGGATACCTTAGCTGAGAAGATTACTGAATACATACATCCTTTAAACTATGCTTCTGACTCAGAGCAATGAGCATATTACTCTGTCACTCAGCCTATTAGGCATAGCTAACATCATGGCCCCTACTCCAACTCATGACTGCCATATTAAAACAGACAAGGGGCTCATACTGGTGGCTTAGTCATTAGTGGTAGAGAAACACACCTTACTTTTTCCACCTTAGAAAAAGTTTGAGAAAGGCTGGTGAGATGTGATTTTCAGTGGGGAAAGGACTGAACATGAGGATTATTCACCTGGGCAGGGAAGCCAGGCACTTCCCAATTTCACAGTGTTCCTTTCTTTCAGTGATAGTGCTGTGGAAAATGTTTTCCCAGCTGGCTTCTGACTGCCTCCTTTGGCTTTGTCATGGCTGTTAGTGATTAAGATGGGCCAAAGGCTCTGCTTCTCCCAACGTGCTACATGGAAGAAATGAAGTGCAGAGTCCATAGAAGCTTGCCATGCTGATGACTGGATTTTGTTTGAATTGCTATCAAGAAGGAATAACCCACCCAGAAGGGATGCAAGACCAAGAATGAAGCTGAGAAATCTTTATACAGAGTATAATTTCAAAATTACAAAAAATTGCAAAAACTTGAAGAATACCGGGATTTATACAAGATTAATTTTTTGCACACAGGCTAAACATTTTGCTGTTTAATATAATAGATTCTACTGACAATCTTCTTAAAATAACATAGCATATACTGTATACAAAGGATCAAAGCACATGACTGCTAAAAAAAAATATGGACCAGCTATTGCAACTGGGGTGCTGCTCTTAAAGTGGATATTAGTTAAATATGCATGCATACATTTAAATTCAATAAAGAAAGGACAATCATTGTGTATTTTAATTAAGTTGGAAGTGTTCATTTTATAAATGAAACATCTAGAAAGTATTTTTTAAATATGGAAATCTAATTTGCATGCTAAATTTCCATATTATTTTCATGTTTTAAGGTTTGATAAGTCTTATTATAAAGACTTTATTCATCATTATGAGAACCATAAGTATTTTTATATTCTCAGTGAGTTGCTGAAAATAGAGTAGTATTTTTTTTTAAATAAAACTAGTTTATTAACATCTTAACTTCAAACCTTACATTAGAATATGACCAGTGATAAGAAGCCAGAACCCAATTTTGTCCCTGGAACGTCTCCCTTGCTTTTCCACAGTTGAGTGACTGGGGCTGTGGTCATTCCATAGGAGGAAAAATACAACCTGTATGGCAATTTGAAAAATATTATTTCTCCCCTGGTCATAGAGGAGGGGAGCTCCAAAAGGCTGGAATCAATTCAGAATTAAGTTTATATTTTAGGTAATTACAAATTATATAATGTATCAGTACACAAAACACCCCTGAGGTTTCTAATGTTGGTTGAAACTGTACCACACATGAACATCAGAAAATAAACTATTCCTCACACCAAACAGGATAAATTTACTTCCTGCTGTGTATCTCTTGATCCCTCTGATTTATTCTACAGCAGCAAAATGCCCCTTGATGGTGTTCACATGCTTCTTTCCCTGTCTCATGACATATTCCAGTTGCTTGACCCTACTGTGGGCTCCATGCTTATTTTGAGCCTAACTGTGCTAATGCTTTTTTCCAGCTGTGTTCAATATTAAAACAAACAAACAAAAACTGTTCATAAATGTTACTGTTCAGTGTTATCTTGTCCAGTAAAACCCACACGGATGGACTTAGAACTAATTGGCTCAGAGACATAAGCATTATCCACAAAGGACAGTGTTTGACCTTGGTGAAAGAGGTTATCAGCTGTGTTGATTTGCAGTGTAATCCTGCTACGTACTGAATGGGGTAAACTTATTCCTTCAGATCTTGCTTTAGGAACATATTTGCCTAGCAATTTGAATGATTTTAAAGTAAATTTGCACCCCAAGACACTCCAACTCTATTTTCAGATCTTTTTGACATTACCCTCCCATCACAGACTAGTAAGAATGTGGCATAACTGATGAGGCTCATGCTACTTTAGAGTCTTGGGTATCTCTAACAAAATCTCTTATTAGTAAAGATAACCCAAGAATGTTCTCTGACACAGCAAGAGAATGATAGCAACCATTACTTAGTCAACTTGTTCTTGGAACACACTGTCTACCCATCTCTGTGTGCTTTATAAATAAGAAGTGGCCACCCATGATTTCAGCTGAGCACTGGTTTTTGTATGATTAAGGGCATGAAAGGGGTGTACTCAAGTATTGTATTGTGAAGACAGCTTATTTAAAGCTAAGAGACATAGTTCTGACCCTGAGAGACTGAATAAGACATTTCCTGTTAGATCAAGAACAATAAGAAACCAATTGTCACATGTATTTTGAAACATTGGAAGTTTCAAGCAAATGGCACACAGCAAGAAAAAGAAAACGAGCATTCGAGGTACTGGAACAGGAAAGGACCTCTGACTGGATGCTGGTAATGATTGCCACTGTGTACCTATAAAACACAAGAGTGTCTGTTTCAAAGTTATTAATAAAGCTAGCAGAATTTATTAAATTGTTAGAGTACCACAAAGCATTTCTGAACCAATAGTTTTACCATCTGCTAACAATAACTACTAAAAATTGAAATGAAAAACAAATAATATCTCCTTCACAATGGCTCAGAAGCCATAAACTATTGGGAATGGATTTAATAAAAAAATAAAATATTCATAAAAAGAAATACCATGGAACCATATCGTATGCTCAGTTGCTATGTAATTCAATGCTGCACATTTCTGAATACACACACACACACACACACACACACAATGTACTCATGTTAGAGTTCTCACATCCAAACCAACTCAGTATAGGATGTATCCACCCATTTAATTACTACAGGAAAAAAGTGGCTGCTCCGTTTCTTGTTCATATATTACATCTGCATGTTATCTTTCTTTGTCGTTTAGAGTCTCCAGAATGATTTACCTATAAGCAATTGTGACTCCAAATGCTGGTTTTAGAAACTAAATGTTGGGTCAAATGAAAGTCCACTGTGGCATGCAATTTTTCTGAAGGAGTAAGGTGATGGAGACAGATGCTATTAACTATTAGATATTAACAATTTAGATACTTGATATGAGAATATAATGAGTGCCAGACAGCAAAGAAGCAGAAAACCATCAACTCTGATACCTTCTCCTTCCCCGCTTTCATTACAGGAGGCATCCTAAGGCAGGATGCTCAGGCTTGCCAGACAGCTGCCTCTTCTTTATTGCTTTTCTCCTGGGCTAATTGAGTTACAGAATCTCCATTATTAAGACAGCATGCCTGCCTTTAGACCTCAGAACCAGTGTAGCTCTCTGGAAACAAGACTTTAGGTGGTAAAGGTGGAGTTTGTCAGCTTCCCCTGATGGGAACATGAAGGCTATGAGAGGCTACACTTGGACTCTGGTGCTAAGAATGTTTTGTTATGTGATAGAGGGGAACAGTCATGTGAGGTAAGATACAGGAAGTTACAAGGATAGGTCTCAAGGAGGGAGCTCTCTGGACAAACTGTGAAGGTAAGGGCACTCCCGAGACAGTACTCCCCTTCTGTGGAGTGTTTGCATGATGTGTGGCGAGAGGTTGTTGCTGGACACTTTGGGTCTATTTCTGTATCTCAACCATAACAAAACCCTCCAAATTATGTCAGGTAACTACATGCCACACATGGGCTCTGGGGCTGACTACCACAGCAAGGGAGAAGGCATCCTGTCCAACAGAATAGGAAGCAGTAAAGGCAGATGACCGGGTCCATTCCCAGATGAGGATAAACACACAATGTCATCGCATTCACAGGGCCCACTGCTCTTTCTGTATTCTTGTTTTTGACTGGGTGAGCTGTCTCTAATTATGGCAGTTACCAAAAGAATTTTTTTAAAAGAATTAGTGAAGGCCATTTGGCCTGTCAGCTATAGATGGATGCTAAAGTTGCTATAATGATGCTTCTAAGAGGCCCAGAAGTAGAAATAGAAAAGAAATCATGAAAAGCTGTGATGGAACCCTAATTTGCATCACTCAACAATGAATGACGTATCAAGTGGCCAGTGCTTCACCACCACTGACCCAAAACCTGTGTGGCACAGCCTTCGTCTTCACGGGGCCTGTAGGGCAAGCTATAGGCCGAATGTTTCCAAAATCAAGAAAACGTTTAGCTTTCTAGAACATGAACATCAAGGTTCACCTCACTGTAGGGCCCAAGAGAGTTTGCCCTGAGATGGAGCTTTAAGAGGCACTAGCTAAGTCAGCTAGATGAGGAAGATCATGCTGGAGGCCAATGCCGTAAGGATGGCATCATCTCATCTGGACACCATTAGGCTGGACAGAAACTAAAAAAATTAATTTATTTCTGGGAAATTTTCAAGAACCTTTGAAAGTTGAGAGAGCTACTTTTATATTAACAGATGAAATTAATGGATACCCTTAAATTTCCTTGTCTTTTGTCTGTTGTTCATTTATGGATTTCTTTGCAATATCCATCTCTTTACCTTTTTTGATATAGAATGATCTTTAGAAGGAATATTGAAAAATATAAAAGTACTAATATATATTTTACCCCTGGACATAGTCTGTTTGGCCTTTGGCTTTCTGTTTCCACTTCCTTTGCTTTCCTCCTGTTGGTTTTTATATCTGTGTTTGGCCTGTCAGAGCTCACCCAGCTTACAAATCAATAAAATGTGTGTTGTTACTGTTTTGTTAGATTTTTGCCATCTCTTTTCAAAAGATTGGTCAAGTCAAAATTAATTGAAATTAATGCAAAAACTCGTAGTAAGCTATATATCAAGATTTGAAGTAAACACAAGAATATAATTCTGTTTTGCTTACCCTGCCTTAACTGAGTACCTGGTTCCAATAAACTTTAAGATTTAACAGTGAAAATAGTATCAGGGATTGGTGACTAGGTTAGGTTTGTGGTGAGCATATTATAATTTAATTTTGCTTTGGGGCAATCATAATTCAAGCATGCTTTTCAAAATACTCTTAAATATTTTTTCAAAGGTAAAGAAAGCAAGTCTGGTAAGATGGCTCAGTGGGTAAGGGAACATGCTGTGCAAGCAGACAGACCTGAGTTTAAGTCTCTAGAACCCACTTTTTAAAAGTCTGAGCAAAGCTGTGATATCCTGTTACCCCGTACTGGGACCAGAGCCAGATGGATCCAAGGAAGTCAGTGGCCAATAAGCTTAGCTAAAACTCTGAGCTTCATAGAGAGAGTGTGTGAGAGATACACAGAGAGAGGCAGAGAGAGAGAGAGAGAGAGAGAGAGAGAGAGAGAGAGAGAGAGAGAGAGAGAGAGAGAGAGACTCTGTATTAAGAGAATAAAGCAAAGGTCAATGGAAGAAGACACTGAACTTCCTTTTCTGCTCCTCATATGTACACACTAGCATTACATACATCAGAGCATGCACATTTATCATGAAAAACTACACTAATAATGATAATAATGATTCTAAAACTCATGCATTTAACTTCATTTCTTGTCTACTTACCCCCCGTTCTAGTAATTTGTAGAATATGGACTTGTAATTTTAGCTTGCTGTGGTTTAAACCCATCCCCTGGGGTTCAAGAGTTGGAGCATGATTTCCACAGCAGCAGCATTGGGAGGTGGGTTCTGATGGAACATGTCTGCTCTCATAGGTGGTAAGTTCTCTTGTGGGTCATCTGTCTTAGACTTTGACTTCTTGTCCTTTCTTCCCACATATACCTACTGGCTCTTCTAATTTCTTCTGTGAATTGAAGATTGCAAGAGTCCTTTATCAGAAACTGATCAGATACAACTACCCAATTTTAGACTTTAAAGCTGTTGAGGCTGTTGACACAGATCTTCTTTACAGAGATCTACCTCTTGGGAATTCTGGTGCAGCAACAAAAATGAACTGAAATAAATGGAATTTAACTTACCATTTTCTTGCTCTTTCCTAGATTATTGATATAGTAGCCAGCTTCTCAAGAAGAATATAACAGATAGAACTTAATTATTATTAGGTTTACAGACTAAGGCCCAGCTAGTCCAACAAGGGCAGTCTTCCAATGCAAAGTCCTAGAGTTCAGTAGTTACTCAATCTATGAGGCTGGATGTCCCAGCTGGTCTTCTGTCTATTCTGAAATTTTAAAGATGTTTCCAGCTTGAATAGCAATAAAGGAATGACCTTGTCAGCAAGAATGAGGGCAAGCAGGCAGAAAAAGAAAGCTTCCTTCTTCCATGTCTTTATGCAGGCTTCTACCAGGTGCAGCCCAGATTAATGATGAATCTCTCCACCCCAGAAGATCTAAATTAAAAGTGGGTCTTTCCACTTCAAGTGAGTCAATAAAGAAAGAATTCCTCAAAGGTGTACCCAGTCACTTGGGGTTTAGTTAATCCCAGATGTACTCTAGTTGACAGCCAGGAACAGCCATAACTATCAACATCATTAAACTTTATAACACTGGCAATAATTATTGACCTTAATCATGTTGTGCTACTTCATTGTCTAAATCTCTGAACATTTTTTAATCATCATTTCTATATCCATCATTTCTCATTTTTTGTAGTTGTTGTTGCTGAATGCTTGAATATACAAGTATTTGTTGTTCTTTTTTTTTTTCCCAGAAGGTACACGTAAAGCAATACATTTTCAGTCTGGTTATTGTCCAAAAGTGCCCTACTTTTCATCTCATATGACCAACTGTCAGGTATAGAATTGGAGAATAAAATTACCATTCACTTTGTGAACATTGCTCATTGTTCTCCATTTATTTTGTAGTTAGCTCAAGACCCTTCTGATTTTCTTATCATTTATGCAGAAATTCGGGGAATGTCTTCTTGACTTGACTAAAATGTGGCATCTGTATTTCTGCTCAGGATATCATAGATTTACTTGAGTTTATTTTCACCTACAGTACTATTTTTTGGTAATAGTAGCTATCTGCTCAAATGTAGGCTCCAAGATCTCCAATTACCTGAATGTAGGAGTCTTTGCAAATGCCCCCCCCTTACCCCAAGTTGGTCTTTCCTGCCCATGTATTCTGGTCTGGATGCCATCCAGCCATTAAGAATTGATCACCTGACTCAGGTTGGGCCCATCTCTCTCCTTTTCTAGTATTTTCTTTTTAACTAGAACTGAGGGAAATCAGCTAGTCCTCCTGAGCAGAGGAAGAGAGATGTACAATTTTTGGCTTGTAATTTATTATACTTTCTACCACAGTGACTATGCACATCTACATGAGAAAATATGAAGAAAGGGAAAGAGAGTGGCTGGTTCATTTTGTCAGTTTGGTTGGACTGAGAAAGGCCACATAGCCAAGAGTATATGGGCAGCATAAACTGTACTTAATATGCTTAAAGGGGGAAAAAGGAAGCAAAATTGGGCAGGTCTGAAGTGGAGGATGAATCTTGGAGGATATGGGAAGAGGGTCAATAGGGTCAAAACTAATATAAAATGGAAATAAACACAAGCTTTCAGTAAAAGAAAGAAAGAATAAAGAGGAGAAAGAAGAAAAGAAAGCACCCAGGAGACTACCTGAGAAAGCACTTGCCAAGACCACAGGTTGTGTCCAGTGAATTGGATCTAACTAATAGTAATTTAAGCATCAATAGACTCCAAATGTGACTGCATTTGGTGCAGTTAATAGACGTGCGGAACTGGGACCTGTCTTGAGGAAGCAGCCCACTAGGGGTCTAGAATTTGTCCTGGTCCCTTCCTATGACAGCTACTCTTTGATTCTTGTCCATTGTCATATGAAAGAGTTTCTCACTTGATGTCCAGTTGACATGAAGCTCTGCCTAGGCACATAAGATAAGTAACAAACAAAGCTTCTTTTTAATAGGCTGTTTTACATGGGACAGTTTTTTATTAGCTATGTAGTAGTAACTAATACAGGTGGCACTTGACAATCTGGCTACTAATGTTCCTCTTTTAAGTTAATAGAAGGGTCAAATTTTCATTTCAAATGAGAAAACAGATATGGGTATGGAGTATGGACATACTAAGAGAAATGGTAGGGAAGACAGTCTGGGGAATGTGTTCATGGCTTGCATAAGAGGTGACTTAAAGCCCTTTCTGAGGCTGTGGTTATAGGGATGAGTTGAAAATATAAGTAAGGGTTGATGAAGCTACTGGCCTCAGTGATGGCGTGGAGAAAGTAGGTGTGCCTTGCAAGAAACTTGGACCATTTGAGAGTGTGATCAGTATCACCAGATAACAGCAATATTGATGAGGACGTAAGTTCATGTAACTAAGCATGACACCATATTAAGCTGTTCTATGAATTCTAATTAGTTTGGTAAGTGTGTATCTACTGCATTAGGTTAAAAGTTGACTTTGGAGGGTAATGACGATGCTCTGTTATTGAATCTTGAGGTCTGTCCATTTTATAAAACAAAAATAGTTAAGCAGTAGGCAAATGCCATTGGCAGGAAGAAATAAAAGGTAAAAGGCCTGGGAGCTGATGAGGATGAAATGTCTAAAGGCTACTGGTTTTGTATGTCTGGTTCCCAGAGAAACATCACTCAGGCTTCAGTTAGGACAGCATCTCTTTGGGTTTCATCTGGAAGCAGGACCCAGAAAGATCCCAGACAATTCTAATATACATTCATTTGTGAACCATGGCCATCAAAGAGCAAGATAGATTGTTAGTGTGAACATGAAATGAGGATTGAGCTAGGGGATCCAGCTTAGGCCCTGCCTCATTTATTTGAAGTGATCCTTGAAGCCTATGAATTCTTATGCGCTCCCCTATGAACATTATATTTAGTGGAAAAAAAAAAAAAGAGGAAAAAAAGGTCAAAGAATCAGCTGAGGCGTCGCTGGTCACTGGTAAGTGGTTAAACAGAGACAATCACGATAAGTAGGTGATGGAGTTTTATTTTCAAAAAGTGTAAATTTTGTCACTTGTGATATCAAGGATGGAACTGGAGGCTCTTGTGTGAACAAATATAAGGTCGTTGCAGAAAGACAGACACTACATGTTCTTAGTCATGTGGAAGCCTTCCAGCTGGCTTTGGAGAAGCAGAAGAGACTCATCACTGGAAGATGGGGCTGAGGAAAGAGCGCCAGTGTAGCATGCACAGGTAGAATGAGCCTGATGCTGCATGTATAGTGGGGTGACTGGAGATTCGTGTATGCTCCAAAACAGAAAGGAGAGAGATCTAAAGCTTCATTAGTCAAAGAAATGATAAATGTTCATGATGAAGGAAGTGCCTATTCTCTTTTGGTTTATGTGAACAAGATATTAAATATATCTAATTATGTTTCATGTATTAGGAATTCCACCCAGTCATCTCCTGTACTGAATAAAGACGTATAATTATGGAGTGCCAATTTTAAAGTTTTCCAGAGGAATTTTGATAAGTAAGAATATCTTATTTAAAAGAACTAAAACAAATATAATAAAATATCTAAAATTTCTACACCCAAGAGATGGATACTTTTGTGTTCAGTTAGATTACCCTGCTTATGAACTATTAAAATGTTTTATAAGAAAAATTATTTAAAGTAAACTTTCAGGGCTGGCAAGATGTCTCAGTGGCTAAAGTAGCTTTCTGCCAAGCCCGAAGACCTGAATTCTATCACCAGAACCCACATGTGGGAGAGCCAACTCCCACAGGCTGTCTTCTAAGCACCACATACTTACCAGCTCGTGTTCATCTCCCTCTCTTTCCAGCACGTGTTCATCTCCTTCTCTTTCCAGCACGTGTTCATCTCCCTCACAAGAAAAAGAGAAAGCAACCATGTAATAAAATACCATTGAAATAAAGTTTTTATGAGAAAGGTCAAGCATCCCATTTCTGAAATTGTGCCACAGTTCAGGTGCAGGTAGGAATGAAGGGCACCTCTAGACAGGACAGTGCACCACACACGCTACACATAGGAAGCCTCAACAATATTGTTGCCTAAGCGAGAGCTGAGAAATAACAACAGCCATTGAGCCAGTGTGGATGGGGAGGTCTTATAAAGCCCACCCCTATATTTATAAGCTATAAGCAATTAATAATTACTGAGAACAGGAGAACCAGTCTACTCCAGGGTTGTATGTACTGCCCTGGTATGTGATACAATCCCAACTGGTCAACCCTAAACACACATACATACAAGCAATACATACAAGCAATACAAAATGGACTCAGAAAGTTAAATCTTTCTCTTTCTCTCTCTCTCTCTCCCTCTCCCCCTCCCCCCCACCGTGTGTGTAACAATAACAAAGGAAATGAAGGCCTTGAATTTGGGAGTGACTAGGGAAATGCAGGAGGATGTCAGTACAGTATTTCTATATAAAATTCTCAGAAAACAAACTACAAAACAAAGGCATTAAATCTGAACATTCATTTAGAAGTTTTTGCGGAATGTTTTGGTGGAGAGAAAGCAGAAGAGTAGAGAAGGACCCCACACCAGAAGCCACATATGCTCCAGTGGGCTGTCTTTGAAGCAAGCAATAAAGCTAGACTTGTGTTTCCTTCTTCGCCTATATAGACCTTCCCCCCCTTTTTTTTTTTAATCAAATGTGAACATACCCTGACTTTTGTAAATAAAGAAAGGAATCAATAAAATTGTTTAGAAAAGATAAAAGATATCTCACGACCGTGAAACAATGCAAAACAGACGTGAAGAAAATGCACTTTTGAGATGAAAGACTCCATTGTAAGGCTGTAAACTGTAATGGGGCTGGGAAATTGGGTGCTTCAGAAAATTGAAATAGCACACAGAAAGATGAGTTCTGTGAACTCATGGAATGTAAAAGCCAAGAGCAAGAAGCAGAACAGGAAGCAAAACAGACACAGGGATTCAGGACACAGAGCCAGGGAGCCGGTGGTCAGGTTGGCTATTGACTGTGCCTATTTTCTTCCTTTCTGGCTGAGTAGCTACAGTGAGACTGATCATCCCAAGAGTCAGGTCAATCATGTTGCCTGCATCCCTGCAGGGGCTGACTCCTGTACCTCAGATGAACACAGGCCTCCTGGCTGCAGGTCCAGGCCATTCCCCCAGCCAGCCTTCTCCTCTCTACCTTCAAAGCATTCCCGTCCCAAGGGCATCTCTCTGTCCTTTTAAGCCAAGTTCTTCATCTCAAGGTGGTTGGTAATGCTGTGCAGCTTTTGCCAACAACACTCCCGGTCTTCTGTCCTCAGATCTCAATATAGTGTAACCTGGATCTCAGGAGTGTGTCACGCGCAACCTTGCCAGCAAGGAAAGCGCAACACCCAGGATCTTCTTTCAGCAGTTTATTCCGGACCTTTACAATTGTTCTCTCTTTGTTCTTCACCCTTCTCCTTCCCTGGGAAACCCCGCCCACTGACTAAATACTCTCAGGGCATCCAATCCCAATAAGCCACGTGGGCACAGCTCATAGGTCCACATACGCAACAGCAAACCACGCCCCAGGCTCAAG